>CABEGB010001355.1:155649-229471 GCA_901521435.1 Crematogaster levior
TTGATGGCTTGTTCTGCGAGAAAATCGTGAATTTTGTACTGTTTGGATTGACTAAATAATACATTTCCTTTAGCGTGTTCTTTGCTCCTACAAAATTCATTGCCGCTATCCGGAATAGATCTTCATAAGATTTTGCCGCGCTATAACCTTTTTTTTAACGCATTTAAGCTTAAAGTACTAGATCCACGATACGACCCCTTATGTATAGCCTTTGTGACAAAGCACGAAACTTATAGAATAAGCTTTGCCCGTCTTGTTATGATTGATTTTGATAGTAAAGGGCCCCCGTAATCTACTCCGCTTTTTGAAAAAGGGGACGATAACAGGACTCGTACGAAGATTGTCATTAGCTGTTCTGCAGGAGAGTGATCTGCAGCAAAACCATACATTTGTGCAGCACCTTCTGATGATATTTTTCCTGATATAGGCCAATAGCGTGTGCGTATTATAGCCAGAAGAGATTGCACTCGGTATGTAAGTTTTTAGTGCTCTTCCATTATGATTAGGGCAAGGCGTGTTAGATGATCTTTTAGGTAAAACTATGGGATGCCTTTTGATTATAATTAAATTGAGCTTCTTGTAACCGTCCTCCGACACGTAACAGGCCGTTTTTGTTTTATCAGAAAGGGCGGAAAATAGAAAATATTTGCTTTTCGAGTGTAACTCTCTTGCCCTGGAGCAACTGTCGTATTTCATAGAGTATTCCTCTTTCTGTGCCAAAAGCCCGTAAAATACTAATCATGCTGTACTCGAGGTCCTCTACTTGCAGATCCAGTCTTGCGGTCGTCTTTATGTCTTGCTCCTTGCCTTGAGTTGTGTGGACGAAGCGTATCAGAGCGGTAAATATCGCAATCACGCACGTCTGTACTAATGAGGAGAACTATCATGATGTTTGTATCTTTATGTTCTGCGTTGCTGCGAGAAAGTGATGGCTCTTTCGTATCTCAGTAGTTCTTCGCTCAACAGGTTGGTTGTTTAAGATTTCGTGATAGTCTTCCTGTGTACGAAGAGTTCGTTCACAAAGCTTGTTTGCTTGAATTTCGTCTGGATTCGTTCCCCTTGAGAGGATGTCTGCCGGGTTTGATTCTGAGCGTACGTATTACCATTGTGTCCCCTGCCGACAATCTTTGAATCTCTGCCACACGGTTGGCGACAAAGATGGACCATTTACCGGAATCGCTCGCTATCCGAGGGCGTTATGGTGATCTGCACCTGAAATGTATGCTGTCGAACTTTCTATGGTTGAGCCTCTATTGTCCGTTGATGTCTCTAATTGTGACAACAGCGCGCCGCAAAGCTCGAGCTGCAGGGGCGATATAAAGGGGCGCCTTTGGCGCCACACGAGATTTTTAAAAGGCAGGCAGTAGTAAGCTGACGTGAGCACCCTGAGACATCTGCAAAGCTTGAGCTGCAGGCGTGCATGCACACTGCAGGCGCGCTCAGAGACGCTCAAACTGCTGGGCCCTGAGGTGCTGATTTTGCATGGTTGGAAAAAGACGAGGTATCTGCATGATCTAGATGCGTGAGCACGCATGTGGCCAAAGTCCAACTGGCTGGAGCAAGTGACTGTCCCGAGCCTAGCTTAAGCTTGCCATAACTCCTGCATGATTATCTTGGGATGGCTGGCGCCTGACCCCAGTAGTCTCCTTAGAAATTCAAAAATATTTGAGCGATGTAAGATAACACTGCCCTTTGTTGCCCTCTTAGCTGCTTGGGGTTGCTGGCAGTGCAGTGCAGGGAGGCAAAAGTTTATAACCACAATGTCCTGAAGAACTCCAGGTCTTCTCCACACTGCAAAGATATCTACCCTGGTGAATGGGGTCATCAAAGAGTGATCAGATTTCCACCAGAAGTTCGGTTCTTAGTGAAACAAGAATTAACGTTACAATGTTCTCCTGAGCTGCAGGCTGAAGTTTCATGGATGCCTTCTACTAGAGGTCACTGACATAAAAGTCTCCGGTGATGACTATTTCTGCCCCTTGGATATTGCCGTTAAATCTCACAGTTTTGATGATGAATACAGCCAGAAAACTTGAACAGGTTTCTCCATAAGTGACAGTTTGAAAGCCCAGCAATGTACCCTTTCCTCGGACTGAACCTGCTAGTAGCTTTAAGTTACAATGGTACTACCAGGTTTCTTTGCCACTTTTATTAAGTAATAAAGCAACTGTCTGGTGAAGTGGTGGTCGTTGGGGGTGTGAGAAAGTGGTTGTGAAGAAAGTTTGTCGCCTGAGCTGGGAGGTTTCATCTTTAACCCTCTTATTGCATCTCTAATGAACAAAGTTATATTCAGAGAGCTTCTTAAGATTAAAGGAAAGTATAAAACGATTGTTGTCACTGATTGCACAATTATAGCAATTGGGAAGCACCAAAGTAAATGAAATGGAGGAGACTCACTGATTGCACACTGAGAAGATCTGCTTCCACTGGCACAGGCGCTTCTGGATGAGGAAGAGGTATCCCATGAGAGAAGAAATGAACTTGATGCAAGTGTAAATCCACACTGGTTCAACAGAGCTGGTGGACAGCCAAATTCCTGAATATGCTCGCTGGCTGAGAACGAAGGCAAAAGCATGAGCTTCTGTTGATGCTCTTCTCAAGATAGTTGAGCTGCAAAAGGGTTGTTTGGTCAATTTAGCAGAAGAAGTTAACTCCGCACTGAGAGCAGAGAAAAGTGAAAAGATCTCTGACTTTGAACTTTTGATGGGTTAATAATGAGTTAAATGATTGTGCAAACTCCTGAGGCCCAGATAGCACTTGAACATCTGCTTACAACATGTCGCTCAATCAGGCGATCTCCTTTCCACATACAGGCCTTGGGAAACACCTAATCCCTGGAACAACAACACGGAATTTGTGAGAGACACACTGAATTTAGTCAATAAAAGAAACGGAAATAGTATGTCCTGGTTTGGAAAACTTAGTGAAGAAAGTGTGCAATGAACGGAAGATAACCAAATGCGCTGCCAGAAAGTAAGGGAAACTTAATAAGGACTGACGTGCAAACAGGCGATCGGAACTCGTAACATAAAAGTGACAAAAATGGCGGTAAAAAGCAGCGGAAAAACAAGCAGCGAATGAGGGCAATGGTTGAGTTTGAAGTTTGTTTGCGGAACTGGGTACAAACAGAAAGCAGAGAGTTACCGTCATCTGCAATGTCAAGCATGCATCCACGACCCTCAGAAGAACCACGGGAACATAAGCAAATGAAGCACATCGATGAAGTATAACATATTCGTGAAGTGATTGCTAATGGATTTATACAAGTGAAATATTTGCCTCGTCAAATCAACTTGAACATTGTTATCAAACATTGCCAGTTGCCGTATTTGAAAAACTGAGAAGTTCATTGGGGTCACTGATCAGGTAGTGTCAATTGTTGGTAATAGCAACCTGCCTGGGTGGCGTGTGTGTCGTTGGGGGTGCGGTGGCGCTGTAGTTGTTTGTCAGCTCTTGAAGTAGTTCGCTTTGACCTCTCTTATATCCCTAATTTATCAACCCCTGCCCCACAGCATTTTGACAGACGGCCCAAACGGCGGCAATCAAATGAAGCGAAAAACCACCAGCATTATTGGTAGGTCTTGCTGAAGGTGGGCCCCACCATCTGAGTCGTCACAGCTGAAGTTCATCCTCGAAGTTTTTAGGATGACACTCAAAGACTACCTGCAGGCGTAAAAATTGCCTTTGGCTCATTATCAGCACAGTGGCAAATAATATGAGGAGATGCCATAGTCCCTGATCGCAAATTGGCCCAACAGGATATTCAGCACGCGTTTCATGTGCTCAGGGTCCATAGTTCCGCATAAAGGCTGCGAAGTGTCATCAGCCGGGGTGTTTAGAGGTTTTCTCTACGCTGAGAACTCCGCGCCCACAAAACAAGTGGATTCAATCTGGCTGAGTGTAATGTCCTTTTTAAAGAAAAGCTTACATCACCACAAATCTTCCATCTTTAATGCTGAAATGCCTTTCCATTTGCTCATTCAATGTCAGGCAATTTCGCCTTGTAGCTCTTCAAGTCGCCGCCAGAATCTCTCCCTTCATGGGTAACGTTGATTGGTGAGCAATATGGCATTGCAGCATGCGCCAGACTTGGGAGTCGAATTTGCGGGTTCAGACACTATCCAACCCATCTTTGTCTTCTGGAAAATTGGTTTTGCCTTGCCTAGTTGCCCAATGCACAATAGCCTCCAAGAAAATCTCTCTGAAACTCAAAGATCATGTCATCTAATATCTTGCCAGTGCAAATAAACGTAGGATCTGCTAGCTTAATGTTGGATTTGAAAGTTAAATTCACATCTATAGTTGTTGCGGCATCTTGCTAGAAACCTTGTTTATGATTAGAACGATAAGGTTTTTGATAGTTGTTGAATCTGGAATGTACAGTAGCGGTGGTTTCCCTTTCAGATGTGGATGAGACGTTATTGACGCCATCCATACACAACATCAACGTTGCGTTGAGCAACATTAAGCGCTCCACATAGCTCAATGAGATAAAAATTAGGCTGTGATCCAGAGGTCTAGTAAGACTTTCTACAATTGTGCAGATAGTTGAATGATCTCTGACGTGAACTTTATGCTGTCGACAACAAGACGTGCGAAAAGACCTTGCGTGTGACAAGAAGACGTAGAATTGTTTACACTTTGTGCATTGCTAATATTGATGAGTTTACGCTATTGGATTCCACTAAGAGTTCGAGATTATTGTTGCTTGGCATTTTTCATTTTGCTTCAGCCTTTATGGAAGGGTCATTGAATCGGCAGTTTGTCTACATGCAGCAAAGTATTATAATGTTTGTGACATTTTTTACAAGATCCTAGGGTGCATTTTTACCATGAAATGGTTTCAAACAATTGTAGCATAATTTACTGTTCTGACCTTCTTCAATACTGTTGAATTTTGATGTTGTGAAATATAAGACATTCAAGCACTTTTATATTGTTTTTGACAAACCGGACAAATTGGCTCTCTAAGCTGATTGTGAGATGAGCTTGCAATTGATTAATTTGTTTAATAGCGTGTTGTTTCGAATGACTCTGTACATTTTTTTGATTAAGTGTATTGCTAGCTCGTTCAAAAAGCGTCTAGGAAGGAGCATCTTGTTTCCAAAAATTGATAAAGTCCTCATGCTTGGAAAGCTCATTTTTATCTGCTCTTTCGGATTCCCATTCTCGTCTAGTGTGACTATCTAACTTTGGAATAAATAATTGGATGAGTAGCGTATCTCAACTGTCTGTGGTTTACCCCAATCGGTTTAATGTACAAAATGTTGCAATGTTGGTGACTAATTGTCAAGAAGAATATGATTTTTGTAATGCATGGAAAATTTATTAACGCTTTGAACGTGATTTTGAATGATTGTTTTGTTGTCTTTTATATCGTTTGTTTATGATTTCCCAGGCAATTTAATAATTTTCGTTTGTTACCTCAATTCAATGAGTTTGTACATCGCCTACTAATGACCATCTCAAAATAATGTAGTTTTTCTATGGCAGGCGGGAGGGGCTTCATTATTGTGAATCATTGAAATGAAAATGTCCTTGAAATGGCTTCCCATCTGCGCGCCGTGGAATTTAGGATTTCGATATTGGGAAGACGCATTTTGTTTGGCTGAATTATGTTAATAGAGCTGATTTAGTTTGAACTTGTTGTTCTTGTGGCATGGCATTTGCCTGTAATGTTGAAATTATATGTTTGGCTGTAGTGACTGAGCGATGAAATTTGTTTTCAAAAGAATCACGTTCTCCACTTTCTAGCTCAATTTCGTTGAGATCTTCTAATTCAGTTGTACTTCATCAATTCCTTCCATATAGTCTCAATTTTTTTTAATCGCGATGGCATTTCCTGCTTTTTTGCTCGTCGTTGACGCAATCGTTTAGAAAATTAATGAATCGAGTTAATTTAGCCTTAATGTGGCTTCTTTTCTTGAATAATATTTGTTCCGAAATTTTGAGGTTAATAAGAAAACGCAACCGAAAGCTATTTTCCAAGAACTGCGAGATCTTGTAATTGCGACTCGATATGGAAGAATATAACGGAAATGAAAATGTTTCTTCCGTTGATGCGAGGAAAGAATTGAAACGATCTTACCCGTTTATTATGCGTTATGTATTTAGCTTGTGGCGATTTTTTGTGCTTATTGTATACCGATACGCTTTTTCCTTAACGCTTGGAATGCGATCGTTTGCGCTGGGCGTCTTGAGAGAGAGGAAAACGTGCCGTTCCCTTTTGAGGTTAAAGTCGTTCGCTTTATTTCTCTCTATATATCGGATCCTGTGTACGAATCCTAGCTCGAAGAACTATATGTTGATACCTTGTGCAGCGGTATCTTTCTTTCCCAAGTTAATGGGTTATTTAAACAATCACTGCTGAGTTATATTTGATAACTGTACGTTTATTGTGACGTGGTACTTGGGCCTTCCTTTTACAACTCAAAGTTTCGACGTGGCACGCCGAGCTTCTACTGCCACTCGTTAGTGGCTCCACACAATAGAAAATGGCGCGAACGCAAATAAGCGCTGTACAAAATAAAATGTGATATTCTTAATGACGATATTAGTACACGCTAAATATACATAACAAAAATGCTAATACTAACATAAAATAAACTTCATTTACGAATAACGCATGTTAACACTAAACAGAACTGAAAAGAGATATTGTATTGAAATGTTGGGATGGAACTGAGATAGAGCGAGTAGAATTAATGAAATACTAGGTATAATTATTGATGAAAGACTCCGATTTAAAGATCACTGTGATTATATGTTGAAAAAGATAGGAAAGAAAACAAGTTTTTTAAATAAAATAAGTAACTTTATATCAATGTATACCAGATGTACTGTATATAAATCAATTATAGCACCTCATTTTGAATATTGCGCAACGTTGTTAATAGATATGGGGGAAACACAGTTATATAAATTGCAGATAGCGCAAAATCGATCCATGAGAGTTATTTTGCAATATAATAGGTATACCAAAGTGGAACATATGCTGCAAAACTTGTAATTCATGTCCATAAAACAGAGGCTACGTTATAATGTGTGCATATTTATTTTTAAGATTTTGAAAAATATGTTACCAAATCAATTAAGGAGTAAAATAGTAATAGTAGGAAATGACAGTGAAAGACAAACGCGACAAGCCGGGGATATTGCAATACAATTTCGGAAAACAAGAAACGTGCAAAAGAGTATGTTTTACGAAGGAGCGAAAATGTATAATGCCTTACCAACTGAAATAAAAACATGTGAAAGAATTGAATTATTTAAGCGTAGGTTAAAAGAACATATATGTTTATTATAATGTAATTTAAATTTAAGTTACTGTATTACAAATAGCTGAGAAAGCTAATAAAGGTCAATCAATCAAACTCTCCCCCTCTCTCTCTCTCTCTCTCTCTCTCTTTCTCTGTTCTGTTTAGCATCGCCAAGTGTTTACTTTTACATTACTATTTTAGAGAAAATTTGAGTAATCTTTTACAAGAATTCTTTTTTGAACGCGTTCTTTTGCGAGAGATGCTTCTTTGTACTTTTTTTTAAAAGATAATTTGTTTTTATTTTTATGACATCTATTTTCTTACGGCATCTTATAATATAGAAGGTCCAATTCCAATTGAACTTTTGATTGAATTTTTTTTGTTATGTGCGTTTTTTATTATAATGCGTATTTTCAAAGATAGCAGCGTAAAATATTTTATTTTGTATATAATAAATATAATAAAACTTCTTTCTCTTTCTCCCCTTTTCTTCCTTCCTTTCATCCATTCTCCAATTTTCCTACTCTCCTCTATCACTCTTACTCAGGGCCGGCGTAAGGGCGGGGCGAGCGGGGCGGCCGCCCCGGGCGCCGTGTGCGGCCGGGCGCCGTGTGCAGCCGGGCGCCGCAAGAAGGCAGTACTGTGTATGTGCGCTGCGCCAGTATTAATAATAATTTATCTCAATATTTTGTTATTCACTATTACAAATTGAATAAATAATTTATTATGTATACATACATATGTACATACTGTTTATATACATATATACATCTAAAAATTTTGACACTTTACTCGATGGTGCCCCCTTTGCTAGACTGGCGTGGTACACATACACGGTACTGCTTTTTGCGGCGCTCGGCCGCTAGCACGTGCGTGTGTGGGGGCGCGAGGGGGGCGCCATTTTAAATCCTTGCCCCGGGCGTCATAAATCCTCAAACCGGCCCTGCTCTTACTATATCTCTTTCTTTATACATGATTGTTGACTATATTTTTTCTTACAGATATTTTTACTTATATTTTTTCACTCTTCATTAATAGCTGATATTATTTTGTGGTTGCCCATTATTGTGTCATGAGTACCTTCCACGTATTGAACTTGTACTTTACCATCGGTAACCTGAAAGAAAGTTTTTTGTTATAAAATTTAAAAAGAATCGTATGTCAAAGACTTTTATTGAAATTATATCTACCTTATGCAGACCATAATCTTCTTCAGCAAAAGAAATAATCGGAAATGTAGGTTTTAGCAATGTTATAGGTGTTTTAAGTCGGGGTAAGGAAGATATATCATAATCCTGTATAGCAATTATATGATTATAAATTGTCAAACACATAAGTTTTTGATTTTCGATGGTCAATATATTTAACTCTTTTGGAAAGTACACATGAAATACTTTTAATTTCTCATCCCATGTGTTACATTTATTTAGCTCTAACAAAAACTGTAAATAAAAATATTTGCACTTTGTAATAAAAACTATGATAAATTAAAAATATTTTTATTTTATTCATACAAAGATTTATTGGATTCTCGGGACATTAAAAAACTTTATCTTGTTTATTTTATTAAAATTCTTAAATTTTTCTATTAATTAGTAATTGAATTAGTAATATTTTATTTTTCTATAATTAGTAATAATTTATTGTATTTTCTTAGCATTAAAAATTTAATACTATCATTACTACCATTTACTTTCCATCTCGTGCATCTTTAAATGACAAATAATATTCTAGTGATCGTAAACGAATTATTAATTTTGCATATTCACCGAAACCAAAGATATTTTTTAGCTATTAGTCTTTTAGTTATTGCATTTAGAGAATATTGTTTACTTTTTAAAAGATTTTTATAACACACACACACGCGCGCGTGCACGCACGCACAAAATAAAATAAACATTCTGTTTTATATTTTAAAATTTAAAATTCGTATGTTTAAGGAATACTTACATTACAATTAGTTATTTTATGTTAATGTTTGTATTTTATTTAAATTTAAATAAAATTAAATTTATATTAAATAATTCTTACAGTAAAATAACAAAAAGAATTTTTATACTAACCATTTCTTTGTTAACTGTGGTGTACGTTTCGAGTATTCTAAGTAACGTTATACTTTGTAACTTTTTTTGTGAAGAAAAACCCATATATCGACTAACCGACAATTTTATTTGGTCAGGAGCTCCATCTATTAATATTAACCGTCCTGAGAAATTATTAGCTTCTAATAATCTCGCTAATTCGATGGCAATTAAGGTTCCAAATGAATAACCCACTATTAAAAATTCCTTTTGATCTTTCATTTTCTTCAACACATGCTAAATAAATGTAAATGTAAATGAGTTGTAATATGAATGGTTTGTAACTATCAAATATTACTTTATGTATACAAATTATAAATTATTTACTTGTGTATATAAGTTACAAAAAAATAATCAAAACAAGAGTTTCAAAGAATTCAAAACTTCTTACAGGCAGTAAATAAACAGCTGACTTCATGACTGAATGACTTCCGTCGGGAATATTAAGTACACCATGTTGCAAACACGTTGCTGGAGACTTAATTCCTGATGCTATAGATTTATATACAGCAGAACATCCATCAATTCCAGGTAAGAGAAATATATTCCCTCGATCAATCTCTTTCTTTGTATCAAGTTCTACAAGAATATCTGGAGACAAGTCTGAATCCTTAATTATTCGAATCATGTTCAAACTTTCCGAATTATTTGTATCAATTTTATTTGTGTCATGTATCTTTTCTTGTTTAGTTGTTACTGTCATCTGGTTAAGTTTAGCAAAATTTAGAGCTCTAATATCTTGTGATGTCAAAGAGATCAAATTCTCTTTCCAACGTTTGTTTAATTTCAACTGCCATTATTGAATCCATACCCATTTCGGCCAGTGAAACGTTTGGTGATACTGTGTTTATGTTTTTGAATCCTATTTTTTAATTGAGAATTATATATTTAAATAAATTTTATGTCTCTATTATCTCTCTATTTAAGTTTTTAAAATCGCGTAGGAATAAAAATACTAATTAGATTCAAAGTGTCACATACTTTATGTGTACATCTCAACTATTTTAAAACAGTCATCGGGAACATTGTTAATTATTTATTTTAAATAGCACAGAATACATTTTCTAGAATTTTGAAAATTTTTAGAAAGTTTTCTAATATTGCGAAACGCTAAAAGAGCATTGAAATAATGTAAAGGACATAAGCGGAGAATGGTTCGATTTTACTTCTTTTTCATAGCATTATATTTGATTTCTATTGTTTAGCATTGTATTGTTTAGCATTGTAAATTTGCTTACCCATGATATGAGCAACAGTTTCATAAATATTTATTGATCCACCAATTTTTGCTTTTTCAGCAACAACTATACTGCTTACGACAGGTCGGTCTTGTAGTAAGAATACGTCTAATGTGTCCAAGCAAGAGGATATTCGTTGTGGCAATGTGCCTTCAATAACAAGCTCTTTGTTGTCTTCTTGCATATCTTCAAGTAGTCCAACATCACCAATAGCACCCCACTGTATTGCTAAACCGTGTAATCTATCTTCCATCCTTTTTTCACAAATTCTCTCCATTACGGAATTAGCCATCCCATAATTTGTCTGGCCTACGATTCCTCTTCCACTTGTGATAGAGGAAAAAACGACAAAATGTCGAAGCTGTGGACAGATTTTTCTTGACAATTCGTCCATTTTCTTTGTTACCCATGCTTTTGATTTGAATGAATCCTCGAATGTTTGTGGTGATTGATTCTGAAATACATAATCTTGTAACACAACTGCAAGATTAAATATAGCGTCCACTGGTGCTCTTTTTTCAGCTTGTTTTAATAAAAATTCACAGTCTTCATGTTTCATAGTATCATCAACTTTAACGATCTGGACATTCACGCCGTAAGATCGCCACAACCTTACTCTCGATTGCTGATAACCTGTTCTAATTCCGGTTCGAGATGTCAAAATCAGATTTTTTGCACCTCGGAGAGTCAACCAGTCTGCTAGTTCTAAACCGAAACCACCTAGTCCACCCAAAATAATGTAACATTTATGTTCCTGACAATAATATCGAGGATGAGCGAGTAGCGGAGCATCCAAAGGGTCACTTTCTTCCTGAACTTTTATTATTATCTACAAACAATTGATTAAAATATAATTATTACTATGAGGCAAAAAATATTAAAAAATATATAAATATTTTACCTTTCTTGTCTTATTTATATTGTTATGTGTATCTCATTTTTATTAATTATATTATTAATTTTAATATTGCATTTTATGTTTTATTTATTGCAAAAAATAACATTTATTTGTAATACTTAAGATAGAATCGAGCAAAACTATGCTACTTTTTAAAATAACAAAAAATGTCTAATTAATGTTACGCATTAATATAATATAAGCAAAAAACGTTACTCAGTCAAATTTAATGTAACAAAATAACATTCATTACAATTTTTACAGTATTAGTTAAACGAAACAAAATGTTTCTATATAATTTGATAATATAATTGATTATTTCTGTATAATAAGAAATTATTGTACCTTGCCAATATGTTTTCCAGCGGCCATATATCTAAAAGCAGCTTCTATTTCATTTTTTGCAAAGACTTTTCTACACAGCGGTTTAATAACGTCATTTTCTAAACCTTCGGTTATTTTTCTCCACAATCTTAACTTTTGTTCTATGCTTGAATCAAATAATTTATCTAATAAGATACCATAAAAACTAATACCTTTGGAAAAGATATAAGATATATCTAAAGAATTATTGGAAACCATATCGAATTTTCCGATTTCCAGAAAACGACCATTATTCGCTAAGCAGCGAACAGACGCTTGCAATTTCTCTTCGGCTAAAGAATTCAATACGATATCTACTCCACGATTTCCCGTAAGTTTCATAATCATTTGTTCAAAGCTTGTATCTCGAGAATTTCCGATGTGGTCTTCGGGAATAGAGGGGAACATTTCTCTAATAAATTGCCGCTTTTCGACAGTTCCAACTGTAGTAAACACTTCGCAACTATCGTGAATTGCAAGATGAATCGCAGCTTGACCAATGCCTCCAGTACCAGAATGGATCAACACTTTTTCTCCTTTTTTCATTTTTCCCTTTATATACAAAGCATAGTAGCACGTGCTGTACACACACGGAACCGTCGCTGCATCTTCCATTGTCCACTTGTCAGGTACAACCCAACTGAGATATTTATCAGCCACGAGAATGTTCGCTATTCCTCTATACATAAAAATTTTGGAAATGTGTTTATCATTTAAACGTTACTTCAAAATAATTTTGTACAACTGTGTACAAAATATATATATATAAATTTCAAATGTATATAATTTTTTCAATTCTTATTGAGAGATTATATGTTTAATAATTATATATTTTAATTTCTTATTGATTATGATTATTTATGTGATTGAATATGTTATAAATATTTCTGATTTGATCTTATAATAAATTGAAATTAATAAATTGAAATTAATAAAAGTTAAATTAACAAAATAAACATTAATATTATAATTAATAATATTAATAAAAATTAGAACTGATACTATAATTTGGAAACATTAAGTTCAATTTTCTTTATTAGATATGTGTATTGCAATATTATATATTTTACCCATGTGAACATAATCCCATTACTCTTTGTCTATGCATATCAAAACCAACAAATTCCAAGCCAATTAAACAGTCATTACTACGTTCGGAAGAAGATTCGGCAGTTAGTTTCCCAGTAGCCAACATTATATCTTTAAAATTGAGAGACGCATAAATCACACTAACGAGGTTTTCATGCTGAATGCAAGATATTCTGCTCTCTGTCCAGCAGAGAGTACTCAGATCTCCTTGTACCTGTTTAAAATTAGTTTTAAATAATTATCATGTTTACAATTAAATTAATACAACGAAACTTTTTGACGCACCATCTGTGTAACGTAAGCACTCTGTACATATTTTGGTTCCAAAGAAGGTAATGAGAAATATCTGTAAGATCCCCAAATATTACCGGAACGTATAACGTTGATAGGTAGGTCCAACTGTAGCTGCCTCATGTACAATGGTTCTTGCAAAGAAAAAACAGGTGCTTTGTCATCTTGAATAAATACGCTTCTAATCATTTCGCCCCCGGGTTCTTTTCGCAAACAGTTGATAAAACCTAGTAGCCCGCATTCGAAATCTCCTTCCGCGACGAGTATGATCCTTGTTTTTGTGCTAGCCTCGTTTTGTAAACTCATGATTGATTTCAGTTCATCTACCCACGTAAACTCGTAATTGTTTACATGTACAATTTTTTGGTTTCTCGTAATATTTTGCCTTTTTCTTAATAATAAAAGCGACTTGTCATTTACTCGTTTCTCCAGTATGACATCCAATTCATATACATTCAGGCATGAATAATCGTAGACTGCACTGGAATTTTCCAGAGTTAGTAGAAAACCTTGTGGTATTAGCAGAGACAGCAACTGTTTATATAATTTCTTGTTATTTTTTGTCAAAATATCGAAACCAAAGACCATCAAACAATTCTCGTCTTTCGACAACTTAGCAATCTCCGTTGTGGAAACGTTGTTAGGCAAAGAGATATCTAGGAATTTCTTGTTGGTCGTCACAAGTCTGGTGTGATGTCGAATCTGCGGTAAATTATTTAAGATTTCACTAACAAGTGGAGAATTTAAATCTTCTGGTATCACTTCGTCACTATCATCGACAAATTCAATAATTTTAACATTTGTCATATTGTAACATTCTAGTGCAAGTTGCACTGTGTAAATTCTCATTCATTCTTATTGCATCTTGTAACGACATAGTTTTTAAATCACGATGAGCAACAAATTTATATTCTTCAAGAACAGTGTCAACTGTTTTTTTTTGGCGAGATATAGGTGTAGTCACAATGCCACAAATTTCTATTCCTCCGGATGTTATAACGTCCAAAGACTTGTAATAACGAACAGGGAATTCTGCAAATCGTAGCAAATGAAATTAATTTGTTAAACAATTAATCCTGTTTTTACTTACGTCTATTTTCAATTGGGTCATCCTGAATCAGCTGCATATGATATTTCGGATCGATTATCAGTTTCCGAATTCTTGTTGTAACCAAAAGTCTTCTCGTATTTTTTCCTAAAATCAACATCTGTAACATATTGTCCATAAATGCTATCCAATTAGATATCCATGCGATATGACCGTTCGATCCCGTAACCGATGTGCTTTTTAATCCACGAAATGCGCCGGTGTATTGATAACCACGAAGCTTTAATTCCTTATAGATGTCTTTTATACTCATTTCTTCTTCATCATCGATGTATTCGGTAAGATTAGTAGATATTTTTTCATTTTTAATATTGGTTGGAATTCGCACTATTCCAGTAACAACAGTAGTATCTCGTTCGATTATTTCAAATCTGTTGCTACCTAGACAGAGATATAAATTTTCCAAACATATGTTATAATAAATCAAGTGGATAACAGAAATATATTGATATGTAACTGAGACTGTCTTATAAAAGCAATTTATTCTGTAGGAAAAAGTAAGAAAAACGATTCGTGTTTTCAGTTTAGTCTGGTCCGTATATATAATACATACTTTAAGTATATAACATAAAAATATTAATTTTTATGTTATACTTGATGGAAAAATTAGTTGTTTGCGTAGTAATATTACCTTCTTGGATCGAAAGAGTTAATTTGATATCATTTTGTTGCGATAACGCTGTAGCACGTATAAAATTGACATCCTCAAATACAATTGGTACATTGACATTATATTCTTGTTTTTTTAAAGTTGCCATCATCTGCCAGAGAAAGAAAAGATATCCCGTGGCCGGAAATAAATTATTGTCGTGGCCCGTTAAATACATAAATTCGACATCATCTACATGAATATCGATAATCATTTCTCTTTTGTTAATTACTTTTTCATTAAAAAATCGAAATACGTAGAAATCTTCGGAATGATCCCATCTACAAACACCATTAAAATTCATTATGTAAAACAAATTAGTCGTTTATTTATCATCGAAATTGATTGATTTAATTTATGAAATTTACTAATTGTGAAATTTACTGATTTTAATATTTTAATTTTTTTTTTTTTACGCTTTAGGATAGATATGAGACAATATATAAATATATTTTTATTGTGTGTGTTGGAATAAAAATCATAAAACATCATATTGGAAAAATTGTCAAAAAGGAGATTTCTTTTCAACAATTTTGATCTCCATTTATATCATCAAGATTATAAGGTCAATTGTAACATTTTAACAAGCTTTAACTAATTTATTAAAAGATTATTAATAATATAAGTAAATGAAATGAATTGTCTAATGACAGCACAGCATTGCATAGGTCAACTTTTTAAGCAATGCAAAAGCTTTTCCATATCGTTTAGTGAATGCAACACGAAACAAAAACTATCATTGTGTAATTTCACATAGATTTTTAACCTTCCACATGAAATACTAAATTTGTTTTTAATAACTTTGTATACTTTCAGTACTTAAAATAAAATATAGGTAATATAGGTAAAATATATGCTCAAAATCTTTCAAGAGCAAGAAAGGAAGTTCTAGCACATAGTAACAAAAAACTAAATTTCTTATCGACATCACTTGAAAAAAGCAGAAATGTAATTCAACATTATGTAGTTTATTAAACATATTCTTTTGTAACTGTTATAATTCACTTCACAAGTGCTTCAAAGTCCGTAAAAGTTTCCGTTATTTAATTATTTGTTCATTTATATATAAACGCAAAATTTGCATACCTTACAAGAGGAGAAATCATTGGGGTACCGCGGCTCACAGGAAATTTTACTGTTGGATAGAGATTCACAATTTCTGGTTGCAATCCTGCATTGTAAAGTTTTCCGATTGATTCTAAAAATATCTCATTATTATGATCTTCGGTGCGTTCATATAACGCTACATTTGTTATTGTAGAGCATAAAGAATTCCTTAAAATGTATTGAAGAGTATTCTGAGGAGATATCTCAATCGTCACTGTATCTCTTGGAATTGAACATATCGCCTTTCCGAATAGAACCGGAGATAATAAATGATTTGTATAATATTTTGAACATAAAGGTAAAAGTGTATTGGAATATTCATGAACGGATGTTGTTAGCCATTTTGAGCTGCGAAACTTTCTTTGTGGTAATATTCGATTTAAGTATTTTTCAGTCTTGAATATAGCGGATTTGATGTAATGACTATGAAAAGGTATAGAACCACAAGAAATGTCTTTTACGGGGATATTATTATCCTAAAAGAATAAATAAAAACGTGCTGTTGATTATTGTTTCAAAGTATTAATCATTATCATAAATATTTATCTAACTATACATTCTATGACTCAACTTTAATTCTTAGATTTAAAAAAGCTAAACAGATAATATTATAATATATTATTAACTAATATACCCATAATTTGGTGAGAAAGGCTTTTATAGAATCTGTTGGTCCGCTCACGATAAAATTAGAGGAGCTATTGCAACAAGCTATGTCAATGTCCGAAGGACACATATGCTTCATTGTTTCAAGATCGAGATTAATTTCAGCCATGGAACCATTAATTATTTTCGATTCATTAAATGCTAAACCGATAAAATATGCCAATAAAATCGTTTCATCAGCTGTTAAACAACCATCGGCGTATCCACAAATTAGTTCACCAATGGAATGACCGATTATAAAATCGGGAACAATACCAATGGATGTTAAGAGATCGACCATTCCAATCTGCATTCATAAAAGAAATATTTTTTCATTTCTGTTATAAATAATTAGGATTATAAAATCAAAATTTAATTATATTGGTATGGTATATACAATATTAACAATATTTGATATGGTATATACAAATTATATTTAATAGAGTATATTCAAAATATATTTATGAAATAACAAGACAAAGGATTTTCTTTCTTACCTGCAGTCCAACGAGAGCTAAAAGTAAATTCACAATATTGTCGAAGATACTTTTATTTTCACTTGTTAAAATATCTGTAAGAAATATATTGTAAGGCCTCAAAACAATATCACATTTCTGAAGTGCTTTGGTAAACACTGGGAATTTCATTAGAGATCGACCTATTAAAATTTTAATAAAATGTTTTATTAACAATATATAATACATTAACAATATAATATATTTATAGTAATCTGTAATAATATATACTTATCAATATATATTATTATTAATATATATATTATATACTTACTCATTTCAAACGATTGAGATCCTAGTCCAGAAAATATAAAACAATTTGGTCTTTTTTTGTATGAACAATGCTCCATTTTACTAATTGTACCATGAGATATTTTAGATCCAGTTATCATGTATCCTCTATAAAGATGACCTTCTATATTATCATTATGAATGTGATGTAATAGAGATATGTGTTCTGCGTCTACTGATCGATTTCGCATCTGCATTCGGTATAGAAGAATATTTAGTAAGGCCCTCATTCTTTCGTAGAATAATTTTACACAAAGAAAGAAAATGTTAGTATTCTATTCTACAAAAGTACTTTTCCAGTACTTCATATTACTCGAAAGCTTATGTAATGTAAAAATTCCGAATAAGTTTATGTAGTGATACATATATAGTCGCGTTTAGTGATGAGTCACTTTTTATGTTCTTGCCATCACATCGCTTGACACAATACACTATCCTCCATAAGTTTGGAAACACCCTATATTTTACAGATAAATAGTTGTACGGCAGTGGTCTATGCAGATTTTTGATATAAATATATTAATAATAAAGCAACAAATATTTCTATCTAAGATACTTGCAACACTTATACATGCCGAAAATATATCGGTGATTATTTCGTAACACCGGAGCGTTCGCGAGCTGATCTGTTGTACGTGTTCTGCTAGGGTTAGTACACATATAGTACACGACATATTAGATATTGTAGTGGCACGCCTGTAATGTGTATGTAAATTATTAATACACATCAGAGTGATAAAAAATCATTTGAGTGCAATTTAATGTAAGTTTTTATAAAATTGATAAAATTTATCACAATTACTGAAAATGGCCCTGACGCTCCAGATTCCATATGAATCACGAGTCAAAATTATTACTTTACGAGAAGAAGACTATAGTATCCGGCAAATATCAAAAAAATTGAAGTTGTCCGTCAGCGGGATTGTAAAAACCATTCATCGATATCGAGATACAGACTTGTATAATGATCACCCTCGCTCTGGAACACCCAAAAAGACATCACAACGTGAGGATAAGTTCTTGACAGTGACAAGTAAGCGCAATAGATTAAAAACCGTCCGTGATTTGACCGCTGAACTCAACACAGTTAGAGAAACTCCAGTGAGTGAATCAACAGTGAGACGACGTCTGGCAGCTAAAAATCTCAAAGGGTACATAGCTGCAAAGAAACCACTACTAAGAGTTATTAGTCCTCTTCTGTCCAACGTTGGTGTGTCTTAGCCCATTGAAGCCTTTTTTCTTGTTAATAACTTTTAGTAGTGGTTTCTGGCCGTTTCTTCGCGAGCACTCCGGTGTTACGAAATAATCACCGATATATTTTCGGCATGTATAAGTGTTGCAAGTATCTTAGATAGAAATATTTGTTGCTTTACAATATATTTATATCAAAAATCTGCATAGACCACTGCCGTACAACTATTTATCTGTAAAATATAGGGTGTTTCCAAACTTATGGAAGTGTATATAATAAATAAATTTCTTATTATTTAAATTAAGGAATAGAGTAAAAACTAATATATATGTGTGTGTATATATATATATATATATAATCGATTCGTAATTTATCGACTTGACTTTAATTAGTGAGATGAATGGTTCGAGATACAACGATATCCGATTGCTTATAATCTTTTTACTAAAGCTAAGAAACTTTATCTTATTTACTTAAATTAGTACTAATAATTAATTTCTATGCTAATAAACATTTTAGAAATCATTATTAAGAAATTTTATTCCAAAAAGCAGTAAAAATAAAACATAAAGCATAATAGATAAGATATAAAGCAATAAAATTTTATTACTTGTGAAAACCTAGCAAGTTGGAAAACTTATGTCAAGTACATAAAACGCATTTAAAAGTATGTCTCATTAAATAAAACATAACTTATAAAAATTAAATGTTTAAACCATTTCTAAAATAAATGATATAATAATAAATAATATAATAAGATGTTATACTATTTTACTATTATACTACAATATTTGCTTACGTCATCTAAAATGATTTTAACTGCTTCCTTTGTACGTCCAGATACTACTACGAGCCTAGGTAAATTATCATTTGCAGTTCCATTGTTGATTTTTTGTTTAAAATTTGGCTTTAATAATATGTGGCTGTTAGTTCCTCCAAATCCAAAAGAATTAATAGCTACATAACCAAGTTCCCATTTCGTTGGTTCAGTGATAATCTTTATTCTTCCTTCCACAATAGCAGCCAAATCGTTTCGTGGGTGTGTGAAATGTATAGTAGGCGTGATTATGCCAGTTTCCATTGCTAATAACACCTTTAAGAAATTATTCTTTTTTGTTAGGAATAATTACAACTAATGATCACTATATATGTATTATAATTATATATATAAGGAAATATAAATTGATGCAATTATTTTAAGTAAAGTCTCAATATAAATCATTTTATTACAAAAATACCTTTACGATTTGGCAAAAGCCACTAGAGGGTTCGGAATGTCCAAGATTCGATTTTATCGAGCCCATCCATAAAGGAGTGTTTCTGTTAGCGCACAAAACTTGGTCAATGGCCATAATTTCCACGGAATCACCGGCAAGAGTAGCAGTTCCATGAGCCTCCATGTAAGATAAATCACTAGGCGTGATTTTACATTCCTCATAAAATTCATCCAACAACATTTTTTGTTTTTCGACCGATGGGAAAGTAATACCTTCTTCTTTAAAACCATCGCAATTTGTTTTACCGTGTACAAGGGTCGCATATATTCTCCTTGCAGCTTTTGCCTTTTGTAGATACACTACTGCGATCGTATCGCTGCGCATATATCCGGTGCCTTTCTTGTCAAAGGGTTTACAATAACCATCGGAAGATGTGACCCCTAGAAAAGAATTGATTACTATTAACAAATAAAAAATTCTTCAAACTTTGGTTTAATTGCTAAATGCAAAAATAAAGAGAAGGTATGAGCTTATTGAACATTATAAACAAGTTTATGGTAGAATAAGCAGAAACATAAAATTTATATAATAACATAATCTAATATTATATAATATATAATATACAAGTTTCACACAACAAGAGTTTGATAATTTCACAGGAAACAGTACAAAAAAATATCTTAATTAATATAAAGAAGTTAGACAGAAATAATATCTATTATCTGTTAAACTTTACAAAACAAAATTTTATAGGAATTATATTTTAGAATTATGTACATTTTAAAAATTATATAAATATGTATAGAAATCTGTGACGTATATTGCGAGACAATCTGTGACGTATACAGTATATACCTCTTTTCTATCCTCATACACTTTCTATTTTTTCCATTTCTAAGAAAATCAAAAGAAATTCCAGAGTTTGAATTTAACAATGTCTCTAAATATTTCAATTAAATAATATCTTTTTAAGACAAAAAAATATTTAAATTTGTTATAGATATACAGATTTATTAAAAATATACAAAAAAGCAATATCGGATTAAACATATATTTTCTGGTTAAATATTCTTAGCTCAAAAAAAAATATCGTTTTAATGTAACAAGTACAAAATGTACGATACAGTTATCAAAATAAAATTTGTGCAAAGTTGAAAACACATGAGATATAAATAAATAAATAAATTAAATATATATATATATATATATATATATATATATATATATATATACAGGGTGATTCAAAACAACCCCTGCAGATTGAAATGTCGTATTCCTGAGTCAATTCTGAGATGATTTTTCCTTTACCAAAATTTTCTCCGAAGCTTAGTTTTTGAATTATAAAGAGAAATAGTTAACGAATTACGGAAAGAGTACGGAAGGTAGGCAGGGGCGACGCAACTCACCGTCCGACGCAGGTGATTACGTGGGGCGCCTCAGCCTTAGCCCATTGCTTTACGTATCGATACACATGACACATTCTCGCTCTCTCTCTCACTCACTCATTCTCACTCTGATTTATTCTCACTCTTGCTCACTCACTACTATTTATTTTTGTAATTAAGAAACTAAGCTTAAGAGATAATTTTGCAAAGAAATGTAAGTGTCAGAATTGAATCAGGAATACGACATTTTTTTCAATCACTTACCTGTAGAGATGCGATGACTTCGTGTTATTTCCTGTAGTTCCTTGAGAGAGATGGATGGATCGTATTTCTTGTGACTTCCACAACTTTTTATAAATATTAAATCGCGTTCCCACTGATAATCCACAGCTGAGTAATCACACGCAAAATATTTTTTAAATTTACGTTTCACACATTTTTTCTCACGTTTCACTCACTCAATCACTAATCACTGTCGATCACCGAGTAATTATTTGACGGAAAAGAAATCACTCAAAGAAATACACACGATACACAACACGCGACACGTGTTTACTTCGCGACAGCAAGCAGTCGACTGATTTTTGGTTATGGTTGTATTAGCGCTGCCAACCGTAAATGCAAGCGTGCGATTGGTCGAATATCTTCAATATTCAGAATGCGGCAATACAAGAAACGTGAAACGTATGATATTCATCTTAAGATTAATTGGAATAAGTAAAAGTGTTTAATGTTAAATACTTAAAGATATTTAAATATTTAATATTAAATATTTAAAAATATTTAATATTAAATGCTATTAAAGTACTTAACATCTCTCTTGACTTTTTCTTACATTTCTACAAACATAAGGTGTTCCATGTTAAAAAATATTGGTTGCCCTGAAAAGGGCAGATTGATTGAATAATTTTATAACAAGTGTTCGAAGTGGCCTCCATCCATTCTAACGCAGGCTCTCATGCGTTTCAATAAATTTGATTTCACATTTTCCATCATATCTTCGTCGATGGACCATACAGCGTATCGGAATTTTGTTTCCAAATCTTCTCGGTCTTCGGGAAGCGTTTTATACATTAATTCTTTGCAATATCCCCAAAAGAAAAAATCTAATGGATTAAGGTCCGGGGATCTTGCAGGCCAACGTATCGGGCCGTATCGACCCATCCAACGTTGTGGAAAATGCTCGTTTAAATAATTTGTTACAATTCTAGCATTGTGCGGCCCAGCACCGTCCTGATGAACGGGATTTCACGGCTCGCGATTCGCCGAGGGGGTCGCGGAGGGGGACTGGACCCCCGCGAAGATCGTATAAATCAATGTTCGATCGATATGCACGTCACTCGCCTTCTGTTATCAGAAACGTCAAGACGACAAGATACAAGATGGCAAGCTATACAAATGCAGAATATTACAACATGTTAATGGCACTCGGTGAGTGCCATGGGAATTGTAACGCTGCTGCAAGAAGATACATGGAATTATATCCAAATCGAGCGAGACATCCGTCGGCCGATATCATACGTGCTGCGGCTCAACGATTACACGAAACCGGGTCCTTTCTTCCGAACAAGCACGATACTGGCAGAGATCGCGTCGCAAGAAATTTGCGGAATACACAGACAATTATCCATGCTTTCGAACAACAACCCGAAACGAGTATTCGGACCGTTGCTCGAGAACATGGCTTATCATATTCTACTGTACAGAGAACGTTACGGGAAGAAAAGTTCCACGCATATCATTACACGCGTGTTCAACATTTACGACCTGAAGATTATCCTTTAAGAAGAGCATTTTGTGAAAATTTTCTGAGGAGGACAAATCGAGATCCCAGTTTTCCTTCTCGTGTGATATTTAGCGATGAATCGTTATTCACACGAGAAGGAATATTTAATTCGCATAATATGCATTCATGGAGCGACGAAAATCCTGAAGCTACACGAGTCAGGAACTTTCAAGTTCGGTGGAAGCTCAATGTCTGGGCTGGAATAATGGGAACTAAAATACTAGGTCCTGTTATCCTCCCAGACATTTTAACTGGCGCAACATATTTGGAATTTTTGCAAGAAAATCTTCCAGAATTTTTAGAAGAAGTTCCATTAATCGAAAGAAACAAATTAATATTTCATCAGGACGGTGCTGGGCCGCACAATGCTAGAATTGTAACAAATTATTTAAACGAGCATTTTCCACAACGTTGGATGGGTCGATACGGCCCGATACGTTGGCCTGCAAGATCCCCGGACCTTAATCCATTAGATTTTTTCTTTTGGGGATATTGCAAAGAATTAATGTATAAAACGCTTCCCGAAGACCGAGAAGATTTGGAAACAAAATTCCGATACGCTGTATGGTCCATCGACGAAGATATGATGGAAAATGTGAAATCAAATTTATTGAAACGCATGAGAGCCTGCGTTAGAATGGATGGAGGCCACTTCGAACACTTGTTATAAAATTATTCAATCAATCTGCCCTTTTCAGGGCAACCAATATTTTTTAACATGGAACACCTTATGTTTGTAGAAATGTAAGAAAAAGTCAAGAGAGATGTTAAGTACTTTAATAGCATTTAATATTAAATATTTTTAAATATTTAATATTAAATATTTAAATATCTTTAAGTATTTAACATTAAACACTTTTACTTATTCCAATTAATCTTAAGATGAATATCATACGTTTCACGTTTCTTGTATTGCCGCATTCTGAATATTGAAGATATTCGACCAATCGCACGCTTGCATTTACGGTTGGCAGCGCTAATACAACCATAACCAAAAATCAGTCGACTGCTTGCTGTCGCGAAGTAAACACGTGTCGCGTGTTGTGTATCGTGTGTATTTCTTTGAGTGATTTCTTTTCCATCAAATAATTACTCGGTGATCGACAGTGATTAGTGATTGAGTGAGTGAAACGTGAGAAAAAATGTGTGAAACGTAAATTTAAAAAATATTTTGCGTGTGATTACTCAGCTGTGGATTATCAGTGGGAACGCGATTTAATATTTATAAAAAGTTGTGGAAGTCACAAGAAATACGATCCATCCATCTCTCTCAAGGAACTACAGGAAATAACACGAAGTCATCGCATCTCTACAGGTAAGTGATTGAAAAAAATGTCGTATTCCTGATTCAATTCTGACACTTACATTTCTTTGCAAAATTATCTCTTAAGCTTAGTTTCTTAATTACAAAAATAAATAGTAGTGAGTGAGCAAGAGTGAGAATAAATCAGAGTGAGAATGAGTGAGTGAGAGAGAGAGCGAGAATGTGTCATGTGTATCGATACGTAAAGCAATGGGCTAAGGCTGAGGCGCCCCACGTAATCACCTGCGTCGGACGGTGAGTTGCGTCGCCCCTGCCTACCTTCCGTACTCTTTCCGTAATTCGTTAACTATTTCTCTTTATAATTCAAAAACTAAGCTTCGGAGAAAATTTTGGTAAAGGAAAAATCATCTCAGAATTGACTCAGGAATACGACATTTCAATCTGCAGGGGTTGTTTTGAATCACCCTGTATATTAAATAACGCAGGACTCAGCACACATCCCTGCCTCAATCCCTTCCTCGTTGTAAATCTTCCTGTTAATCCATCCTTTGTTCTTATCGCCGTCTCCGTCTTCTCATATATCCCTTGAATTTTCCCTATTATTCTTTCGCTGATACCTTTTCGTTCCATTACTTCCCATAGGATCTCTCTTCTTACATTATCAAATGCCGCTTTCAAATCTACAAATAATGCAAACACTCTTCTATCCTCTGTTTTCTCTTTCCTTCCTTCTCTTTGCACAATATGGTTCAGGATAAATATATTATCTATCGTTTCTACCTTTTCTGAATCCCGCCTGACTCTCTGGCAGTATTTCCATCCTTTCCATTTCCTTTTCCAGCCTATCCTTTATAATTTCTGTGTATATTTTATATGCAGTGCACAGGAGTGATATCCCTCTATAATTCTCCGCTTTTTCCCTATCTCCTTTCTTGTAAATCGGCACTATCACACTTGTTCTCCAGTCTTCCGGTATTATTCCTTCCTTCCAAATTTGTCTTATAATGTCCACTAATCCTTTTTTTATCATCGTGCCTCCCGTCATCCAAGCCTCCATCGGTATCCCATCTATTCCTGCCGCTTTCTTTCTTTTTGCCTTTCCTACTATTTTTCCGATCTCTTCCGCTTCCACCTCTTCCTCTCCATCCTGTTCTTCTTCTGTCCTATTCGCACCTCCTCCTACTGCTTTACTTTTCCTTTCTTCCTTTTCTTCCCTCTCCATTACTTCTCTTCTTTCTTCTATCTGTCCTTTTTGTCTCCCTTCCTCTTCTCCCTCCAGTGCTTTCCTAAAATATTCTTCCCATTCTCTTTTCTCTATACCATTTTCTGTACCTCTCCTTCTTCCTCTTTTCCTATTTATAAACTCCCATATCTCCGCACTATTCCTCAGCTTTCTCAGCTCTTCCTCTTCCTCCTTCCTTTTACTCCTTTTCCTTTCTTCTAGTGTTTTCTTCATTACTTTCCTTTCTTCTTCATACCTTTCTCTTCCTATTCTTCCTTTTTTCCAGCATCCCAGCCATTTATGCGCCCTTCTTTTTGCTCTTGTGCACGTCCTGTCCCACCAGTCTTTATGCCCCATCTTTCTCCTTCTTCTATTCACCTCCTTTCTCACCAAGGCTCCTTCTACTATCCCTTTTAATTTTTTCCATCCTGCTTCGATCTCCTCTTCCTCCATTTCCCTTTCCCATCTTCTTTCCTCCGTTTCCTCCGTCCTTTCGCTGAAGATCTCCTTCGCTGTCTTGTCCCAACTTAATATCCACCGCTTGTCGTTTCTCTCTTTCCTTTCTTCCTCTTCTGTCTCCTCTTCCTTCTTGTCTTCTCCTTTCTTTCCCTTCCTCTTCTTTCTTGTTCGTATTTCCACGCCTATGGGCATGTGGTCTGAGTCCAACCTATCCTCTACCTTAAAACTAATTACATAATTAATATCCTGTTCCATCACAATCCCGTAATCTATAACTGAGCATCCTTTATTACCTACATATGTATATTCTCCTACCTTGTCCCCATTTGTCGTTCCATTTAAAAATACTCCCCCCATCTCTCCTACCATCCTAATCAGACTTTTCCCTCTACTGTTTACCTTTTTATCCTTACTGTTTCTACTTATATCCCATCCTTCTTCTTCATTACCACCTTCTTCCCCTATCCTTGCATTAAAATCCCCCCCAATTATTATTCGTTCATTTCTATACTCTTCCCTTATTTTACCTAAAATTTCCTCTAGCTTTTCCCACTCTTCTGTATTATACACCGATATAATTATTATATCTTTCCCTTCTTCCATTCCTTCTTCCCTTATTCTATATATAACCACCCCCTTATCCATTTCCTTATACCAACACCCTTTCTCATTTCCCCAATCCTTTCTTTTTCCTATAATTATTCCTCCCTTTGCTCTACCTCTTTTCTTTACTCTTCTCGCATAACAGCAGTGCCACTCAAAGTTATTCGGCAATCTATCCCTTACCCTTTCCCATCCCTTTTCTTCCACCCACGTCTCGTTTAAACTAACGAAATCCCATTCTTCTATATATTTTCAGAATTCCCTATCATGCCTACCTAGACCCTCCACATTCCAAAATAATATTTTTCTACTTTCTCCCTTTTCTTTGCTTCCCTTTCTCTTTTCTTCCTCTTCACCATTTTCTCTCCCTCTCCCCTCTTCATCCTCCTCCCTCTCTCCCCCTTCTTGGCTTACCCAAAATACCCTTCCTCCCTCTTGTCTCCCCACCCCTCTCTCTTCTATTCCTTTTCCTTCTGTGTCATCCTTTCCCCGTCCCTCGTCGTCCTTCTTTGTTTCCCCCCTTTCTATATCCTTCCACCTAAACCATCTATCCTCTATCATTACCTTTCCGAGACCTATCTTTATTTTCTTACCCTTCTCTCTCTCCTTTCATCGTCCTATTCTTTCCTGTACCTTCCTTTCCTCAAACGACAAGTCGTTCTCTATAAACCATTTTTCTCCCTTTAGCCTATTCTTTTTCTTCATCACCTCCTCTTTCATACTCTCATTCTCTACCCTTACCACTATAATCCCTCCACTTTTCCAACTCTTCCTAACCCTTATTTCTACACCTATTTTTTCCCATATCATTCTCTCCACCCCCCCTCTTTCATCTACCTCTTCCCAATCAATTCCTCTCAAAATAAAATTTTGCTTTCTTTCTTCCCTATCTTTGTCCCTTACCAATCTCCTTATTGACTTCATCTCCTTTTCGCTTAAACTTTCACTAATCCCTTCAATACTATCTATGCTTCTTAATGTGCTTCCCCTACTACTTATTCTCGATTCCCTTCATCCTCCCTCACTCTCCGAATCCTTTCTACTATTCTCCCACTCCTCCTTCCATCTTTCCCATTCCTCTTCCTTTTTCCTGTTTTCCTCTCTTTGTTCAACTATAAATCTTTCCATTTGCATTACCCTTCCTTCAATATCTTTCCATCTTTTATCCCATTCTTCCCTTACTTTCTCTATCTCCTTTCTACAGATATCCCTAATCCTTTCTTCCTCCCTATCCATTTGGAAACTAACCTTCTTTCCTGTTTTTCTATCCTCCTCTCTCTCCTTCTCCTGTTCCCTGACCTTACCTTCCCTGCTCCCTTTCATCCCTCTCTCCTCCTTCACTCTCTTCATACCTAACCTCTACGCCTCTTGTCTCTATCCTAACCTCTCAAATCTCACCACGCCCTTACCTGCTACCTTACTCCTCACTCACCTTCTCTACAGCCTTCCCTCCAATATATCTTAACCTTCCTTCTATTCTCTTTCTTACCAACCTATACTTTTCGTCCTCTCTATCTTAATTCGCCGCTTCTCACTTATAATTCTTTCTTCGCACCGCACACACCGCTCTCGCATTCACTCCGCCTAACCAAGTCCCATAATTAATTTTAATAAAAATAAAAATTGTGAATATTTAACCAAAAAGTATTCAAATGTATTTTTTTATTGCCTTTTTGTGTACTTTCCTTTCTATATTATAAAATGTTTATTATATAATAAAACGTTAATTAAAATAAATTTAAAATAAGCTTACACACAACTTTTATCTATTTACGCAACTTTTATTCACAAATTCAAAAAAATAAGCAAATAAAAAAAATTTCAAAATAATAGGGGATCGAACCAGCAACATGCAAGCATACTAGCTGAGCGCCTTGCTCACCACGCCACGCCGGTTACTTGCCAAACACCTCTTACGACTCGGTACATAAACGCCACGTAAATATTCAAACGTGTTTTTCTCGCGAATGCTTGAGAGTTGCATCGTATTATTTTACTATGATGTAGTGGGAGGGTAAGTCTATAATATGTATAAAGCTCGGCAAAATCGGAGGGGACAATGTCTGGGGTTCCCCTTGTAAGTAGAAATAAATTATTTATATGTAGGGGATGGGGAGTCTTATTAACACCAACATTTGAAATCAAATTGATTTTAAATTGGTGATTGTGTTTGCGTTTCAAGTTCGACAGTGTCGACGCGCATCTTGTATTTAACCCGTAACGGTCACACGTCCAAATAATAACTTAACGGTCACACGGGGTCCAGCGGACCCCACGCACTTAAACGAATCTTACTTGTATTCTATTTGATACATTTACTTAAATCTTGCGCCAAATTTTAATTTAACATTCCCTCTAAATGATTTAATCGTTTTTTTTAAATGATTTTAAACAATTTTGAAACAATTGATTAATCTCAGTCCAAACCCTCAAGAGGGTTGTGGTGGCATCATGCAGCTAGAGATTCTGCATGATGTGCTCATGGGAGTGTAATCAGGTGGTTTCCCCTTGCCTTCCTGATTCTATGTCGTTGGTCTGTTAAAGACTCATCCGCCTTTGGAGACAAGTCTCCTGGACAAAGAAGCGCCCAAAGGGCAAGAGATTACTCTCGGAGGTTTTGCCGTTGCCTTCCGAGAGGTGGCGATCGAATAAAAACAATTGATAGAGAAAGATTAATAGAGAAGTTATATGAATATGGAATTAGAGGAATAGTATTAAAATGGTTAAAATCATATTTAAATAATAGAACACAATAGGTCCGTGTCAATAATAAGTGGTCAAAATTAATTGCCACCGAATATGGAGTGCCGAAAGAGTCTGTGTTAGGGCCTTTGTTATTTATTCTATATATAAACGATATAATTAAGGTCTGTCTGAAAGGATGTAGCATAAAAATGTTTGCAGACAATACATTAATATATGTAACTGGAGAAAGTAGTGCGGAGATAGAGAATAAAATGAATATGGCGTTTAGGATAGCAGAAAAATGGATGAATGTAAATAAGTTGAAAATGAACGCTGAAAAAACGAAATACATGATTGTTAGGAGTATTAGGAAGGAACTAAAAAGAGATATTGTATTCAAATGTTTGGATGGAATTAAGATAGAGCGAGTAGAAGTAATGAAATACTTAGGTATAATTATTGATGATAGACTCCGATTTAAAGATCACTGTGATTATATGTTGAAAAAGATAGGAAAGAAAACAAGTTTTTTAAATAGAATAGGTAACTTTATATCAATGTACCAGATGTACTGTATATCAATGTACCAGATGTACTGTATATAAATCAATTATAGCACCTCATTTTGAATATTGCGCAATGTTGTTAATAGATATAGGAGAAACACAGTTATATAAATTGCAAATAGCGCAAAATCGAGCCATGAGAGTTATTTTGCAATGTAATAGATATACCAAAATGGAACATATGCTGCAAAACTTGCAATTCATGTCCATAAAACAGAGGCTATGTTATAATGTGTGTGCATATTTATTTTTAAGATTTTGAAAAATATGTTTTCAAATCAGTTAAGAAGTAGGATAGTAATAGTAGGATAGTAATAGGAAATGAGAGTGAAAGACAAACGCGACAAGCCAGGGATATTGCAATACAATTTCGGAAAACAAAAAGCGCGCAAAAGAGTATGTTTTACGAAGGAGCGAAAATGTATAATGTCTTACCAAGTGAAATAAAAACATGTGAAAGAATTGAATTATTTAAGCGTAGGTTAAAAGAGCATATATATTTTATAATGTAATTTAAATTTAAGTTACTGTATTACAAATAGCTGAGAAAGCTAATAAAGATCAACCAATCAATCTCTCTCTCTCTCTCTCTCTCTCTCTCTCTCTCTCTCTCTCTCTCTGTTCTGTTTAACATCGCCAAGTGTTTACTTTTTTAGAGAAGATTTGAGTAATCTTTTACAAGAATTCTTTTTTGAACGCGTTCTTTTGCGATGCTTTTTTTGTACTTTTTTTTTTAAAGATAATTTGTTTCTATTTTTATGACATCTATTTTTTACGGCATCTTATAATATATAAGGTCCAATTCCAATTGAACTTTTGATTGAATTTTTTTTGTTATGTGTGTTTTTTATTATAATGTGTATTTTTAAAGATAGCAGCGTAAAATATTTTATTCTGTATATAATAAATATAATAAAACTTCTTTCTCTTTCTCCCCTTTTCTTCCTTCCTTTCTTCCATTCTCCAATTTTTCTACTCTCCTCTATCACTCTTATTATATTTCTTTCTTTAGACATGATTATTGACTATATTTTTTTCTCTACATATATACGATTCTTCTTTATTCACATACACGCACACACACATGAACACGCAGACACATATTGTATTGTATTATTATCTTCTACTCAATCTTCATTAATAGCTGATATTATTTTGTGGTTGCCCATTATTGTATCATGAGTACCTTCCACGTAATGAACTTGTACTTTGCCATCGGTAACCTGAAAGAAAGTTTTTTTGTTATAAAGTTTAAAAAGAATTGTATGTCAAAGACTTTTATTGAAATTATATCTACCTTATGCAGACCATAATCTTCTTCAGTAAAAGAAATAATCGGAAATGTAGATTTTAGCAATGTTATAGGTGTTTTAAGTCGGGGTAAGGAAGATATATCATAATCCTGTATAGCAATTATATGATTATAAATTGTCAAACATATAAGTTTTTGATTTTCGATGGTCAATACATTTAACTCTTTTGGAAAGTACACATGAAACACTTTGAATTTCTCATCCCATGTGTTACATTTATTTAGCTCTAACAAAAACTGTAAATAAAAATATTTGCACTTTGTAATAAAAAATATGATAAATTAAAAATATTTTTATTTTATTCATACAAAGATTTATTGGATTCTTGGAACATTAAAAAACTTTATCTTGTTTATTTTATTAAAATTCTTAAATTTTTCTATAATTAGTAATATTTTATTTTTCTATAATTAGTAATAATTTATTGTATTTTCTTGGCATTAAAAATTTAATACTATCATTATTACCATTTACTTTCCATCTCGTGCATCTTTAAATGATAAATAATAGTGATTCCAATAGTGATCGTAAACGAATTATTAATTTTGCATATTTACCCAAACCAAAGATATTTTTTAATTATTAGTCTTTTAGTTGTTGCATTTAGAGAATATTGTTTATTTTTAAAAGATTTTTATAACACACACGCGCGCGTGCGCGCACGAAATAAAATAAACATTCTGTTTTATATTTTAAAATTTAAAATTCGTATGTTTAAGGAATACTTACATTACAATTAGTTATTTTATGTTAATGTTTGTATTTTATTTAAAATTAAATAAAATTAAATTTATATTAAATAATTCTTACAGTAAAATAACAAAAAGAGTTTTTATACTAACCATTTCATTGTTAACTATGGTGTACGTTTCGAGTATTCTAAGTAACGTTATACTTTGTAACTCTTCTTGTGAAGAAAAAACTATATATCGACTAACCGACAATTTTATTTGGTCAGGAGCTCCATCTATTAATATTAACCGCCCTGAGAAATTATTAGCTTCTAATAATCTCGCTAATTCGATGGCAATTAAGGTTCCAAATGAATAACCCACTATTAAAAATTCCTTTTGATCTTTCATTTTCTTCAACATATGCTAAATAAATATAAATGTAAATGAGTTGTAATATAAATGGTTTGTAACTATCAAATATTACTTTATGTATACAAATTATAAATTATTTACTTGTGTATATAAGTTACAAAAAAATAATCAAAACAAGAGTTTCAAAGAATTCATAACTTCTTACAGGCAGTAAATAAACAGCTGACTTCATGACTGAATGACTTCCGTCGGGAATATTAAGTACACCATGTTGCAAACACGTTGCTGGAGATTTAATTCCTGATGCTATAGATTTATATACAGCAGAACATCCATCAATTCCAGGTAAGAGAAATATATTCTCTCGATCAACCTCTTTCTTTGTATCAAGTTCTACAAGAATATCTGGAGACAAGTCTGAATCCTTAATTATTCGAATCATGTTCAAACTTTCCGAATTATTTGTATCAATTTTATTTGTGACATGTATCTTTTCTTGTTTAGTTGTTATTGTCATTTGGTTAAGTTTAGCAAAATTTAGAGCTCTAATATCTTGTGATGTCAAAAAGATATCAAATTCTCTTTCCAACGTTTGTTTAATTTCAACTGTCATCATTGAATCCATACCCATTTCGGCCAGTGGAACGTTTGGTGATACTGTGTTTATGTTTTTCAATCCTATTTTTTAATTGAGAATTATATATTTAAATAAATTTTATGTCTCTATTATCTCTCTATTTAAGTTTTGAAAATCGCGTAGGAATAAAAATACTAATTAGATTCAAAGTGTCACATACTTTATGTGTTCATCTCAACTATTTTAAAACAGTCATCGGAAACATTGTTAATTATTTATTTTAAATAGCACAGGATACATTTTCTAGAATTTTGAAAATTTGAATTGTGAAAAATTTTTAGAAAGTTTTCTAGTATTGCGAAACGCTAAAAGAGCATTGAAATATGTAAAGGACATAAGCGGGGAATGGTTCGATTTTACTTCTTTTTCATAGCATTATATTTGATTTCTATTGTTTAGCATTATATAAATTTGCTTACCCATGATATGAGCAACAGTTTCATAAATATTCATTGATCCACCAATTTTTGCTTTTTCAGCAACAACCATACTGCTTACGACAGGTCGGTCTTGTAGTAAGAATACGTCTAATGTGTCCAAGCAAGAGGATATTCGTTGTGGCAATGTGCCTTCAATAACAAGCTCTTTGTTGTCTTCTTGCATATCTGCAAGTAGTCCAACATCACCAATAGCACCCCACTGTATTGCTAAACCGTGTAATCCTTCTTCCATCCTTTTTTCACAAATTCTCTCCATTACGGAATTAGCCATTCCATAATTTGTCTGGCCTACGATTCCTCTTCCACTTGTGACAGAGGAAAAAACGACAAAATGTCGAAGCTGTGGACAGATTTTTCTTGACAATTCATCCATTTTCTTTGTTAGCCATGCTTTTGATTTGAATGAATCCTCGAATGTTTGTGGTGATTGATTCTGAAATACATAATCTTTTAGCACAACTGCAAGATTAAATATAGCGTCCACAGGTGCTATTTTTTCAGCTTGTTTTAATAAAAATTCACAGTCTTCATGTTTCATAGTATCATCAACTTTAACGATCTGAACATTCACGCCGTAAGATCGCCACAACCTTATTCTCGATTGCTGATAACCTGTTCTAATTCCGATTCGAGATGTCAAAATCAGATTTTTTGCACCTCGGAGAGTCAACCAGTCTGCTAGTTCTAAACCGAAACCACCTAGTCCGCCCAAAATAATGTAACATTTATGTTCCTGACAATAATATCGAGGATGAGCGAGTAGCGGAGCATCCAAAGGGTCACTTTCTTCCTGAACTTTTATTATTATCTACAAACAATTGATTAAAATATAATTATTACTATGAGGCAAAAAATATTAAAAAATATATAAATATTTTACCTTTCTTGTCTTATTTATATTGTTATGTGTATCTCATTTTTATTAATTATATTATTAATTTTAATATTGCATTTTATGTTTTATTTATTGCAAAAAATAACATTTATTTGTAATACTTAAGATAGAATCGAGCAAAACTATGCTACTTTTTAAAATAACAAAAAATGTCTAATTAATGTTATGCACTAATATAATATAAGCAAAAAACGTTACTCAGTCAAATTTAATGTAACAAAATAACATTCATTACAATTTTTTCAGTATTAGTTGGTCGAATAAACGAAACAAAATGTTTCTATATAATTTGATAATATAATTGATTATTTCTGTATAATAAGAAATTATTGTACCTTGCCAATATGTTTTCCAGCGGCCATATATCTAAAAGCAGCTTCTATTTCATTTTTTGCAAAGACTTTTCTACACAGCGGTTTAATAACGTCATTTTCTAAACCTTCGGTTATTTTTCTCCACAATCTTAACTTTTGTTCTATGCTTGAATCAAATAATTTATCTAATAAGATACCATAAAAACTAATACCTTTGGAAAAGATATAAGATATATCTAAAGAATTATTGGAAACCATATCGAATTTTCCGATTTCCAGAAAACGACCATTATTCGCTAAGCAGCGAACAGACGCTTGCAATTTCTCTTCGGCTAAAGAATTCAATACGATATCTACTCCACGATTTCCCGTAAGTTTCATAATCATTTGTTCAAAGCTTGTATCTCGAGAATTTCCGATGTGGTCTTCGGGAATAGAGGGGAACATTTCTCTAATAAATTGCCGCTTTTCGACAGTTCCAACTGTAGTAAACACTTCGCAACTATCGTGAATTGCAAGATGAATCGCAGCTTGACCAATGCCTCCAGTACCAGAATGGATCAACACTTTTTCTCCTTTTTTCATTTTTCCCTTTATATACAAAGCATAGTAGCACGTGCTGTACACACACGGAACCGTCGCTGCATCTTCCATTGTCCACTTGTCAGGTACAACCCAACTGAGATATTTATCAGCCACGAGAATGTTCGCTATTCCTCTATACATAAAAATTTTGGAAATGTGTTTATCATTTAAACGTTACTTCAAAATAATTTTGTACAACTGTGTACAAAATATATATATATAAATTTCAAATGTATATAATTTTTTCAATTCTTATTGAGAGATTATATGTTTAATAATTATATATTTTAATTTCTTATTGATTATGATTATTTATGTGATTGAATATGTTATAAATATTTCTGATTTGATCTTATAATATAATAAATTGAAATTAATAAAAGTTAAATTTTAAAATAAACATTAATATTATAATTAATAATATTAATAAAAATTAGAACTGATACTATAATTTGGAAACATTAAGTTCAATTTTCTTTATTAGATATGTGTATTGCAATATTATATATTTTACCCATGTGAACATAATCCCATTACTCTTTGTCTATGCATATCAAAACCAACAAATTCCAAGCCAATTAAACAGTCATTACTACGTTCGGAAGAAGATTCAGCAGTTAGTTTCCCATTAGCCAACATTATATCTTTAAAATTGAGAGACGCATAAATCACACTAACGAGGTTTTCATGCTGAATGCAAGATATTCTGCTCTCTGTCCAGCAGAGAGTACTCAGATCTCCTTGTACCTGTTTAAAATTAGTTTTAAATAATTATCATGTTTACAATTAAATTAATACAACGAAACTTTTTGACGCACCATCTGTGTAACGTAAGCACTCTGTACATATTTTGGTTCCAAAGAAGGTAATGAGAAATATCTGTAAGATCCCCAAATATTACCGGAACGTATAACGTTGATAGGTAGGTCCAACTGTAGCTGCCTCATGTACAATGGTTCTTGCAAAGAAAAAACAGGTGCTTTGTCATCTTGAATAAATACGCTTCTAATCATTTCGCCCCCGGGTTCTTTTCGCAAACAGTTGATAAAACCTAGTAGCCCGCATTCGAAATCTCTTTCCGCGACGAGTATGATCCTTGTTTCTGTGCTAGCCTCGTTTTGTAAACTCATGATTGATTTCAGTTCATCTACCCACGTAAACTCGTAATTGTTTACATGTACAATTTTTTGGTTTCTCGTAATATTTTGCCTTTTTCTTAATAATAAAAGCGACTTGTCATTTACTCGTTTCTCCAGTATGACATCCAATTCATATACATTCAGGCATGAATAATCGTAGACTGCACTGGAATTTTCCAGAGTTAGTAGAAAACCTTGTGGTATTAGCAGAGACAGCAACTGTTTATATAATTTCTTGTTATTTTTTGTCAAAATATCGAAACCAAAGACCATCAAACAATTCTCGTCTTTCGACAACTTAGCAATCTCCGTTGTGGAAACGTTGTTAGGCAAAGAGATATCTAGGAATTTCTTGTTGGTCGTCACAAGTCTGGTGTGATGTCGAATCTGCGGTAAATTATTTAAGATTTCACTAACAAGTGGAGAATTTAAATCTTCTGGTATCACTTCGTCACTATCATCGACAAATTCAATAATTTTAACATTTGTCATATTGTAACATTCTAGTGCAAGTTGCACTGTCATTCTTATTGCATCTTGTAACGACATAGTTTTTAAATCACGATGAGCAACAAATTTATATTCTTCAAGAACAGTGTCAACTGTTTTTTTTTGGCGAGATATAGGTGTAGTCACAATGCCACAAATTTCTATTCCTCCGGATGTTATAACGTCCAAAGACTTGTAATAACGAACAGGGAATTCTGCAAATCGTAGCAAATGAAATTAATTTGTTAAACAATTAATCCTGTTTTTACTTACGTCTATTTTCAATTGGGTCATCCTGAATCAGCTGCATATGATATTTCGGATCGATTATCAGTTTCCGAATTCTTGTTGTAACCAAAAGTCTTCTCGTATTTTTTCCTAAAATCAACATCTGTAACATATTGTCCATAAATGCTATCCAATTAGATATCCATGCGATATGACCGTTCGATCCCGTAACCGATGTGCTTTTTAATCCACGAAATGCGCCGGTGTATTGATAACCACGAAGCTTTAATTCCTTATAGATGTCTTTTATACTCATTTCTTCTTCATCATCGACATATTCGGTAAGATTAGTAGATATTTTTTCATTTTTAATATTGGTTGGAATTCGCACTATTCCAGTAACAACAGTAGTATCTCGTTCGATTATTTCAAATCTGTTGCTACCTAGACAGAGATATAAATTTTCCAAACATATGTTATAATAAATCAAGTGAATAACAGAAATATATCGACATGTAACTGAGAGTGTCTTATAAAAGCAATTTATTCTATAGGAAGAAGTAAGAAAAACGATTCGTGTTCAGTTTAGTTATTCTGGTCCAAATATAATATATATTTTAAGTATATAACATAGGAATATTAATTTTTATGTTATACTTGATGGGAAAATTAGTTTGTTTGCGTAGTAATATTACCTTCTTGGATCGAAAGAGTTAATTTGATCTCATTTTGTTGCGATAACACTGTAGCACGTATAAAATTGACATCCTCAAATACAATTGGTACATTGACATATTTTTGTTTTTTTAAAGTTGCCATCATCTGCCAGAGAAAGAAAAGATATCCCGTGGCCGGAAATAAATTATTGTCGTGACCCGTTAAATACATAAATTCGACATCGTCTACATGAATATCGATAATCATTTCTCTTTTGTTAATTACTTTTTCATTAAAAAATCGAAATACGTAGAAATCTTCGGAATGATCCCATCTACAAACATCATTAAAATTCATTATGTAAAACAAATTAGTCGTTTATTTATCATCGAAATTGATTGATTTAATTTATGAAATTTACTAATTGTGAAATTTACTGATTTTAATATTTTAATTTTTTTTTTTACGCTTTAGGATAGATATGAGACAATATATAAATATATTTTTATTGTGTGTGTTGGAATAAAAATCATAAAACATCATATTGGAAAAATTGTCAAAAAGGAGATTTCTTTTCAACAATTTTGATCTCCATTTATATCATCAAGATTATAAGGTCAATTGTAACATTTTAACAAGCTTTAACTAATTTATTAAAAGATTATTAATAATATAAGTAAATGAAATGAATTGTCTAATGACTGCACAGCATTGCATAGGTCAACTTTTCAAGCAATGCAAAAGCTTTTCCATATCGTTTAGTGAATGCAACACGAAACAAAAACTATTATTGTGTAATTTCACACAGGTTTTTAACCTTCCACATGAAATACTAAATTTGTTTTTGATAACTTTGTATACTTTCTGTACTTAAAATAAAATATAGGTAATATAGGTAAAATATATGCTCAAAATTTTTCAAAAGCAAGAAAGGAAGTTCTAACACATAGTAACAAAAAACTAAATTTCTTATCGATATCACTTGAAAAAAGCAGAAATGTAATTCAACATTATGTAGTTTATTAAACATATTCTTTTGTAACTGTTATAATTCACTTCACAAGTGCTTCACAGTCCGTAAAAGTTTCCGTTATTTGATTATTTGTTCATTTATACATAAACGCAAAATTTGCATACCTTACAAGAGGAGAAATCATTGGGGTACCACGGCTCACAGGAAATTTTACTGTTGGATAGAGATTCACAATTTGTGGTTGCAATCCTGCATTGTAAAGTTTTCCGATTGATTCTAAAAATATCTCATTATTATGATCTTCGGTACGTTCATATAACGCTACATTTGTTATTGTAGAGCATAAAGAATTCCTTAAAATGTATTGAAGAGTATTCTGAGGAGATATCTCAATCGTCACTGTATCTCTTGGAATTGAACATATCGCCTTTCCGAATAGAACCGGAGATAACAAATGATTTGTATAATATTTTGAACATAAAGGTAAAAGTGTATTGGAATACTCATGAACGGATGTTGTTAGCCACTTTGAGCTGCGAAACTTTCTTTGTGGTAATATTCGATTTAAGTATTCTTCAGACTTGAATATAGCAGATTTGATGTAATGACTATGAAAAGGTATATAACCACAAGAAATGTCTTTTACAGGAATATTATTATCCTAAAAGAATAAATAAAAACGTGCTGTTGATTATTGTTTCAAAGTGTTAATCATTATCATTAATATTTATCTAACTATAATTCTATGACTCAACTTTAATTCTTAGATTTAAAAAAGCTAAACAGATAATATTATAATATATTATTAACTAATATACCCATAATTTGGTGAGAAAGGCTTTTATAGAATCTGTTGGTCCGCTCACGATAAAATTAGAGGAGCTATTGCAACAAGCTATGTCAATGTCCGAAGGACACATATTCTTCATTGTTTCAAGATCGAGATTAATTTCAGCCATGGAACCATTAATTATTTTCGATTCATTAAATGCTAAACCGATAAAATATGCCAACAAAATCGTTTCTTCGGCTGTTAAACAACCATCGGCGTATCCACAAATTAGTTCACCAATGGAATGACCGATTATAAAATCAGGAACAATACCAATGGATGTTAAAAGATCGACCATTCCAATCTGCATTCATAAAAGAAATATTTTTTCATTTCTGTTATAAATAATTAGAATTATAAAATCAAAATTTAATTATATTGATATGATATATACAATATTAACAATATTGATGATATGGTGCATACAAATTATATTTAATAGAGTATATTCAAAATATATTTATGAAATAACAAGACAAAGGATTTTCTTTCTTACCTGCAGTCCAACGAGAGCTAAAAGTAAATTCACAATATTGTCGAAGATACTTTTATTTTCACTTGTTAAAATATCTGTAAGAAATATATTGTAAGGCCTCAAAACAATATCACATTTCTGAAGTGCTTTGGTAAACACTGGGAATTTCATTAGAGATCGACCTATTAAAATTTTAATAAAATGTTTTATTAACAATATATAATACATTAACAATATAATATATTTATAGTAATCTGTAATAATATATACTTATCAATATATATTATTATTAATATATATATTATATACTTACTCATTTCAAACGATTGAGATCCTAGTCCAGAAAATATAAAACAATTTGGTCTTTTTTTGTATGAACAATGCTCCATTTTACTAATTGTACCATGAGATATTTTAGATCCAGTTATCATGTATCCTCTATAAAGGTGACCTTCTATATTATCATTATAAATGTGATGTAATAGAGATATGTGTTCTGCGTCTACTGATCGATTTCGCATCTGCATTCGGTATAGAAGAATATTTAGTAAGGCCCTCATTCTTTCGTGGAATAATTTTACACAAAGAAAGAAAATGTTAGTATTCTATTCTACAAAAGTACTTTTCCAGTACTTCATATTACTCGAAAGCTTATGTAATGTAAAAATTATGAATAAGTTTATGTAGTGATACATATATAGTTACGTTTAGTGATGAGTCACTTTTTATGTTCTTGCCATCACATCGCTTGCCACAATAAACATTTTAAAAGTTTGGAAACATCCTATATTTTACGATAAATAGTTGTACGGCAGTGGTCTATGCAGTCTATTTTGATATAAATATATTGAAAAAAGCAACAAATATTTCTATTTAAGATACTTTAAACACTTATACATGCCGAAAATAAATCGGTGATTATTTCGTAAAACCGGAGATATAATAAGCTGATCTGTTGTACGTGTTCTGCTAGGGTTAGTACACATATAGTACACGACATATTAGATATTGTAGTGGCACGCCTGTAATGTGTATGTAAATTATTAATACACATCAGAGTGATAAAAAATCATTTGTGTGCAATTTAATTTAAGTTTTTATAAAATTGATAAAATTTATCACAATTACTGAAAATGGCCCCGACGCGCCAGATTCCATATGAATCACGAGTCAAAATTATTACTTTACGAGAAGAAGACTATAGTATCCGGCAAATATCAAAAAAATTGAAGTTGTCCGTCAGCGGGATTGTAAAAACCATTCATCGATATCGAGATACAGACTCGTATAATGATCACCCTCGCTCTGGAACACCCAAAAAGACATCACAACGTGAGGATAAGTTCTTGACAGTGACAAATAAGCACAATAGATTCAAAACCGTCCGTGATTTGACCGCTGAACTCAACACAGTTAGAGAAACTCCAGTAAGTGAATCAACAGTGAGACGACGTCTGGCAGCTAAAAATCTCAAAGGGTACATAGCTGCAAAGAAACCACTACTAAGAGTTATTAGTCCTCTTCTGTCCAAAGATGGTGTGTCTTAGTGCCCATTGAAGCCTTTTTTCTTGTTAATAACTTTTAGTAGTGGTTTCTGGCCGTTTCTTCGTGAACACTCCGGTGTTACGAAATAATCACCGATATATTTTCGGCATGTATAAGTGTTGCAAGTATCTTAGAGAGAAATATTTGTTGCTTTACAATATATTTATATCAAAAATCTGCATAGACCACTGCTGTACAACTATTTATCTGTAAAATATAGGGTGTTTCCAAACTTATGGAAGTGTATATAATAAATAAATTTCTTATTATTTAAATTAAGGAATAGAGTACTCTCCTACATCTTTGCCTTTTATATACATGTGTGCGATCGTATGTATATATAATCGATTTCGTAATTTATCGACTTGGTTTAACCATCGGAAGATAGGACCCCTAAACGAAATTGATACTATTAACAATCATTTTTCTTCAAGTTAAGAAACTTAACTGTTAAATGCAAAAATAGAAAGAAAGTGTAAGCTTATCGAACATTATAAACAAGTTGATAAAATAAGCAAAAACATAAAATTTATATAACACAATCTAAATAATATAATATACAACATTTCACACAACAAGAGTTTGATAATTTCACGAAAATCAAGTACAAAAAAAATATCTTTGCTAATGTCTCATGAAATAAAAATAATTATAAAAATCTAGATAAATGTCGAGAATATCTAAAATTAAGATAAATAATAATATATTATAGTTTTTTGTCGTACTATTTAATTTAATCTATCATATATCTTTTCATCTAAAATATTTTTGTATTATACTTTTTGCTTAAACATTTAGGTTTACAAAACCTAGGTAAATGTCATTTTGAGTTCCATCAAATTTTTGTTTAGGAATTTCTTTTACCCATGTGACTGTTATTCTGACCAAATCAAAAGAAAATTGTAAACAAGTTCCCAAGGACTTCACGATTATCTTGCAGTTCCACAAAACCATGTTGTTCTTTATTGGACGTATAAATTTATAATAATAATAATTATGCCAGCAAAATAATGAGAATTGTATAAAATCATTAATTTTTGTTTAGTAATTACAATCTTTTATTATATTAAATTATTTTGTGTATATGTCTATTTATAATTTTACATACATGAAAGGTAAACGATGGTGTATTTTGTGACAACGTTTTCCCAATATAAATTATTTTCAGTGCCAATATAATACATTTTACCAATACAAAAAATACATACATTTCTAAGTTTAGATTTTAACGCAACTATTATATATGTTTCATTTTTAAACAAAAGTAATTGCAATAATTTTTGAAATTTCAAATTTCCATTACATTTTTTTAATATTTGTTTCATTTCTTTAAAGCTATTTGCATAATTTAAACAATTAATATTACAGCAGTCAAAACTAATATATTGATTAATAGTTCTCTTCTTTCAATCCAACGTGGTGAAATTTCATTAAAAGAAGTTAGACAGAAATTTCTCTATTATCTTTTAAACTTTACAAAACAAAAATTGTTATAAATATGTATAGAAATCTTTGACGTATGTTGCAAAATGTCGTATACACCTCTTTTTTATCTTCATACACTTTCAATTTTTTCCGTTTCTATGAAAAATCAAAAGAAATTTCTGAGTTTGAATGTAACAATATAAAATATTTCAATTAAATCATTTTAAGAGAAAAATTTAAAATTTATATCTGTTATAGATATTTAATGTTATAGACATTTATATTTATATTGTCATAGATATACAGATTGATTAAAGCTACAAATAGAATGTTTAACATTACAACAATATGCATTTTTGAGAAAGTTATGGTCCAAAAACAAAACCCGGCACACAACACCCCACTTTACCTTATATGTCCGTTTACATCTTCAAAAATTTGTTATAGGAATTTCTTGTACCCAGGAATATTCTGTTTTCTTTAAGAAAATTGTAAGAGTAATGGAAGGACTTCACGATTATGTTGCAGCACAAAACCATGTTGTTCTTTATTGAATATACATTTATAATAATAATTTATAATATGAAAGCAAAATAATGAGAATTGTATAATATGTTTAATTCTAGTTTAGTTGGCACAATCTTTTATTATATTAAATTATTTTGTGTATATGTCTATTTATACACACACATACATAAAGGTATACGCAGGTGTGTGTGTGTCACGTTTTCTGTTAAAAATTTTTTTCAGTTTTGATATATTTATAAATTTATTTATATACAGTAAAACGTTTATACAACATTTCTAAGTTTAGCTGTTATATATTTTAACTATTATATATGTTAAACATTTTTAAACTAATTTATTAAAAACAATAATTTTTTAGTTTCAAATTTTTACATACATTCGATATTTTTTCATTTCTTTAAAGCTAATTGCAAACTGTTTTAAACAATTAATATTACAGCAGTCAAAACTAATATATTGATTAATATTTCGATCTTTCATAACAACGTGAGCGACATTTCTAATATAAAAGAAGTTAGACAGAAATAATATATATCTATTATCTATTTTATATATATATATATATATATATATATATATATATATAAAACAATATTTTTTAGGACATAACATACAATACAATAAGATATAATATAAATACGTACCTAAATTATAAAATAGTAGTTGTATATGAGGATGTAGGCATAGATTGCCAGAAGCGATAATAGCCGCGTCGCAATCTCCAGATCGAATTAGTTCATAAGCTTTCACTATAGCGTAATTACTTGAACTGCATGCAGTGTCAACATTATGTGATCGTCCAGTAACGCCGAGCCAGTAAGAAATCTTACTTGATATGAGAGAAACATTGCATCCAATCATTCCAGGTATTCCAGCAAACTAATCACAATACAGGTTTTTAAATATACTTGAAATACAATATATAAATTATATAATATGTATATATAAAAATATAATAAATATAAATATATAAATACAATAAGTTAAATGTTTATTTCTAAAAACTGTTTAAAATTATTATATATATAATTTTCTATATTTATATAATAAGAAGAAGATTTCCATATTTGCCAAAAAGATCTTTACATAGTTATCATTTTCTCAAATAAATTTCTATTAATTGTGTTGTACATTAATAAAAATATATCACACCTGAGGTTTAAAAGAAAAATTTGATCGAGTCTCAGAAACAGAAATTGCTGTAAAAACACTCGTTCTTGTCCCACGTAATTCTTTTGGGTTTACACCCGCATCGATAATTGCTTCATAAGTATGTTCGAGTAACATTCTGGCTATAGGATCCATTATATGAGCTTCCGTAACAGGTATATTGAAAAATTCAGAATCAAATTTTTCTATATTGTTTACTTTGCCGATTCGATGCGGCATTTTATAAGCTATGTAACAAATAAGTGTATTAACAAAAAACAAATAAAAAAAGGCTTTGAGAGTACAATGCAGTTGACAGGTTAAAGTTACATCGATCTATATAATCATTAATAAGTCACATAATTATGTGTTAGTCTTATTATGTATATTATAGTTATTTTGTATATTATTATGTTTAAATAATGTAATACACAAAGACATAACAAATGATCTTATTATATACATTATAATATATAAGATATAATAATATATAACAAATTATAAATATTATAAAATCCTACTGTAAAAATATAATAAGATGTTTTGATTTTGCCTTGTGAATTATCTTCTGTGATAATAATTAAATCATAAAGATCTCAGATTTCGATATACAACGAGTAATTTGAAAATTTAATCAAAAAAAAACGAAAAATATTATAATATTCCGTGAGAAAATTCATTTTTAGCTAATGATTATAATTTATAACATTGAAATAAAAATGATAGAGCTGATTGACAAGAAAACTGAAGTCACTCAACAAGCTCAGAAAAAATGCGAAAATAAACATATATTTTATAAGAATATATATAATAAAGAAGAATTATATGTTATATATGCTCTTTTTATAAAACATAAGAAATCATATAAAATTATAAAAAATAAAAAATGATAATGTTTTAAAGATTAATAATAACAAAAAATCGTTTTCAATCTAATATTAGAAATAACCAAGAAATAAAAATGTTTAAATTAATAAAATATAATTTATAATTTTCAACATAAATTTCAAGAATTGTTATTTTCACACACACACAAGCGCGCACAATATTATTTTTAAAAATTGTATTAAATATTGCAAATCTTTAATTACAATCAATTTAAAATACGAATATTTTTAAAAACATGTTTTGAAAAAAAATTTTAATGTTAAGATAAAAATTTACATTTATTCCACCGTCCATGATCGCTCGAACCAAGATCTACCTTATTCAAAAGATTTTCTTGAAGCTCTATTAAATTGTCGCTATTGGGAAATCTGCCAGCAATACCAGAAATTACGATTTCTTCTTCTGCATCATCCCTTATATACGAACTTTGTCGACTCATAGTATCTTTATTTTTTCAAAGTACATAAACTCTAGAACAAGATACCATATCATTATAAATATTAGAAAGTATAATCCGTTTATTATACATAATATCAAATCCAGACGGTAAACAGGCCAAATATGTAAAGAACGAGCTAACAATTAGATGAAGTTAAAATTATAAAATTAAATATAACGTATTTATTATATATAAAAACACAATCGGCATTTGTTACAAAAAAAGATCTATTATTCACTTCCGACATCTCATAATATTGGACTTTCATTTTTATAATTTTTAAAGTGACCTCGTGACAGAGCTGTGTCATATCCTCGCCATCCAACGAGCAATAAGTCTGTATATCGACATTTTATAACTTGACCACAACAGTTTTTGATAAGGAATCGGAATGTGATTTGTATGCAAACGATTGTTAATAAGTTTAAACGAAGACTGTTTGGTTTTTCATATTGGAATTATATCTTCGAATTGATAGCAATAATTTTATAACCATGTAATGACAGAAGAGTTTAATTATGTGTATTTAAGTTAAATGTTCTTTTTTGTGTGCTGATGAAGATTCCGTAAAGTCGAAACGTTCACTTGTGTTTTTATCTATAATAAATTCATTATATTTAATTTTATAATTTTTACGTCATCTAATTGTTAGCTCGTTTTTTATATATTTGGCCTGTTTAACCTCTAGATTTGTTATTACATTATAATTTTAAAAGAATTAGACATAAGTGTAAAATGTATAAAAAATATCAAATGCAAATGTGAACGTACCAACGTAGTAGCAACGTAACTTCAGTAGAAACAGCTCAAGTCGAAGTTAAAGCACAACTGGATCTTATAATATTTACTTGTTACTTTTATAGTTTCTCAATATTCTACTTCTACATACATTATTCAGTCTTTTATATGCTTATTAATACTGCAACAATCAAATTAAAAATAATGCAACAGCTTATGTTTTTGTTACGCTTCCTTTACGAAAATTGAAAAATAACATTGAGAAATTATTGATAGATAGTTTGTCTATTAGTAAATTAAGTTTTATAAATAAATAAATGAAATAACTAAAGAAACACACAAAAAAGTCATTATATATATTTATTATTACTTTACAGTTTTAATAAGTTTCAGATATAAAAAATATGATTTTAAAATGATTTAATTAAGAAATACAAATTGTTATCTAATAATAAATTACTTATCTGGTTTAGAAAAGGGAGGTGAGTTAGACTTATTAGCACCAATATGTAAAATCGATGTTGATTTTAAGTTGGTGATTTACTGCGTTTTAAAGTTCGATATATTAAGTCGGCACGCAGCTCATTGATTGACCATCAAGATCCAAATCTGACCGCTTTGCGATTTAGATATATTTCTCACAAATTGTTATATTTTGTATTTAATGAAAGATATAATTATTCTATATGTCGTCATATAAATTTAGGATTACCTAAGTTTATAATTTATAGTTATAGTAAGTAGAATAGAAGAACTTTTATATTCATTTCATTTACTAATAAAAATAGTTTAATTAATTTTTCCAAAGAAATCTATCTTCACTTATTTTTTATTATAATATATTCTATGTATAATTCTACTATGATCTCGCTTCTTTTGTTGATAACTTTTTAATAAACGACTAAAACTTACAGGTTACTTAGAATAATGACTTCAACAACGCATGCCAAGGTCAAAGTTATTGGAACCGAAACTAAATGGAATAATTACTACAGAGAAGATGGTAATATAGAAGAAGGTTGTAATTTTACTGTCAAAAAATTTAAATACATGAGAACTATTTAGCAATGATTAATCACAAATACTTAAAAATTGTCCTCTTTTAATATCCTTAAATTAATTAAAAAACATGATTGGTTTTTGCCTATCACAAAACTTTTACAACGTAAAAAATCATGTCTCTTAATAAATTGCGTGCTTTTGATGATGTTTTCTAAACTAAAACTGCTATATTCTGTATTTAAAATAGGGAACTTGCTTTTAACGCTATTGCGTCTATTCTCAAAATTTAGATAAAGTTCAAACATGGAAGATCGTAATATGAGAATTCATGTGGTATTCTTATTCCTATATTACAATTATATTTTTCTTACAATTGAAAAAAATTTCAAGTAAGCTCAAGAGTAAATTAAGTTTGTTTTTTAATTTAGATGCGTTAAAATAACTATGTGTGATATTTGAAAAAAGTATTATCATTTCTTTGCATATCTCTCTCTCTCTCTCTCTCTCTCTCTCTCTCTCTCATAACATTTCTTATATTACATATACTCACAAAAAACTCTTTATCGATAGAAAAGTGTTTTCTTTAAATCTTTTCCGTTATTTTCCCATATTACCATCTTATTTTCTTGAGACTCGAATTTGATGGATTTTGAAATTTTTATCTGTTAAATTAAAAACTGTACTTTGCAGCCCGCGCGCGTACGCATGCAAATATCAAACGTTTATATAGAAATGAAGGACTCTAATGTTGACTTCGTTTTTGGCTCACATTTGTCGCACTTAACCATTAATGTTTTGTTATTTTTTATAAAAAACAAAAATTTTCATTTTATTTAAAGAAACATATATAACTTATTCCGTGACATGCAAAAAAATGATTTAAACAACATCAATTAATACATTTCCGACCGCTCGTTACTAAATATTAAAGAAATAAACATCAGTTTTTGCCTCTAAAATGATTTAAATCACATTGCTACATCTATTTAACATAATGTATTTGTGCATTTAAGATTCTTATGACATCCGCTATACTTTGATATTTAATGCGTAAGGAATTAGTTCAGTGAAGAAAATAAAAAAATAAATTTTTACTTGAAAAAATTACGTATACTTTTAATTATTTTGTTACAAAACTTGTATCAAAATTCGGAAACTTAATTTATGATTATTTTTGTACAAATGTGTTGGAGTACATACTACGAATAATAATAATGTAGCTAAGAGAAGGAGAGAAAGAGACATCAAATTCTGTTTAGTGGGCAGATGTCTTCTATTTCTCTTCCTCTTACCCGTTCGTTCTCTTACGAAAATATTCAACCAAACTAAAAGAAAACATGAAAACATTGAAAAAGTATATAAAAGTATATTTTGAATATAATTTTTGAATATAATTTTAAAAAATATATAATTTTATTAATTTTGCACTAAATATAATTAAAAATTAGAATTTATTACCAGTATAATTACATATCGAAATACACAGAAATATGTGTGTGTATCTGTGTATCTGGAAGATTTTTGAAAAATTAAACAATTTTTTTCATATTATTATATTATCATATTTTTATATTTTCGTATTCTTATAACTAGTTTTTTTCTTATAACTAGTAAAGACTAAAGCCGCTGAAAAATGCTAGAAAAATTCAAATATTTAGCCTTTAATCACCAAAGAGAGTGAAACATCTATGCAATAAGAATTTACTCATGACATTTTAAAGATAATCAAGCTAATTTACGAAAAATTTTAAAAATTGAAATAAAACTAGCTCTCCTTAAGGAACAAAATCACTGTAAATATATTCATACATATGACTGAAATTGAAATGGGAACGCAAAGAATCACTTTTTATTTAATCTCGAGTTTGATTTCGGACTGGTCACAATCGCGTGGACAGCGACATTATGTTAAACAATGCCTTTAAATTGTCAAAAAACTAATTTAGTTTCTAAGATATTTTACTTGAAGTTTTGTTTGATAAAAATTAAGCATAAGCTTGATAAAGTGTCTTGACAATTACGCAGCTAGTTATTCTTTTTGTTGCCGTTGTCTACAACTTCATGATTGCCGATGATTTTACGTACTATTAAAATTAATATGTGCATCAGATATCAAAGTTTAACGAAGTTTGCTATTCATACTATTGTCAAAGCATAAGACATGAATATTTTATGAAAAGTAAGTGTTACAATACCTATAATTAAATCAATGCATGTTTAATAAACACCACGTGTGAATTATATGTGTCCAAATTGATATCACGTGTGAATCACATGTGTCTAAATATATTTTGATGTTTTATTATTTTATATTACACACATTTTACACACACATTTTTATGATATACACACACACATATATATATAAAATTGTCAATATAATTATCCGAAAAAATGTATTCTGTCCTAATACATTTGTACTAATATGCTTAAATTTATAAATTACTTATCTATTTTAATATACATATAAGTATTATAATTATTGTATAACGTATAACTTATAACATTAACGTATAACATTATAACATTTCTGCACGGAATACATTTTTTCGGAAATTTGAAAATTTCTAGAAAGTTTTCTATATATAATATAATATTACGAAAAGCTGAAAGAGCATTGAAATGATATAAAGGACATAAGAGGGGAATAGTTTGATTTTACTTTTTTTTCATAACATTATATTTGATTTCCATTGCTCAGCGTTACATAAATTTGTTTAATTGCTATGATATGTGCAACAGTTTTATAAATATTCATTAATCCGCCAATTTTTGCATTTTTTAAGAACAATTATACTGCTTTACGACACTTCGGTCTTGTAGTAAGAATATGTCTAATGTGTCTAAGCAAAAGGATCCGAAGAACGGAACCATACATACATACACGCACGCACTTATGTACGCACGAACGCACAAATACTATGGCAATTAACATTCATAACATATTTATTCGTCACCACTTCTACTCTCCTGTCGTCTTTTATTTATAACATTATTAAAATTTTGATTTTTATAATACTTTATTATATTAAAAAATATAAAATATTTTAATATCATACAGACTTTAAAATCTTTCCTAAATTTGTAAAAATATGTTTCTATATTTTATAATATGTTTATAATATATACAATATTAATTATTAACAACTTTTTCTAAACTTTTATTTTATTTTTTATTTTTATTTTTAATTTTTCATTTTACCGATTTTTGTTACTATCGTCCCTTGATTTTTTTCATTTTCACCGACACAAGGATGTATGCTCTACGCCTCTACCGTCGGAACGTTGAAAATATTTATTAATTTGTAACGTCGTCGAATTTTTTTCTCATTGTTTTATCATATTATTAAATCAACGGAATGAGTTTGAATCCAAAAATTTAAAATTTGTATATAATCACTACATAATGCTATACTATTACGAGAATTTGATGCAAATAATATGAATTTATTTTAAGTTACTTAAATATTTTCGTTAATTTTGTTTAGATAATTTTTATTAAGCATTTTTTCATTAATACTAGTTTCATATTATTCGCTTACTATTTTGTATATAATAGTTTAATGTTAAGAAATTTTACGCGTTATAATTACCTGCTCGTCGAAGAAAAACTGTTAAAATGACCAAAAGAATCGACAGCACGTTTTGACGTTTTGATTTTTTAATCATTTTCGTTATATTCACTGCGTTCACTAAGTTTTCACTGCATTTTTTAATTTTAATATTCACTACGTTCACTGAGTTCATTGCGTTCACTGAGTTTTCTTGAGTATTATCTTAAAGTATCTTGTTAATTAAAATATTTTTTAAGAAATAAATTTGTAATCGTGCGCGTTATTTGGTATATTCAGTAATTCAACTCCTACTGAAGAGGCACTATATCTGACGTATACTGTTCTTTTCGAGATAGCGAAATCGTCAATAAAGGCTACTTTGTCTGGCTGAATTTTCTCTTTATTTCGAAATTGGAATTTTATTTAATTTGGGTAAGTTTCAATTAATTTTTCCATTATTACTTTATTATTTTTTAAGCACAATTTTTCTTCTTTTATTTTTTTTGTTATTTTATTGAATTATTAAATGAAATCCGTCAGTTACTAAACTCCGGGCATCTCCTGGTATAGTTGGTGTATGCAGACTGACTAGAAAAATAAAATACGTTTTAAATGCACTGTACGTTTTAAATGCAGGACATTACAAATTCTCAATAATCGCAGTCGATAGTCGTTTAATAATGTTTGCTTGTATAGTAATCATATACGATACCGCCATCTGATAACTGAGCATTGAAACGTACAATTTAGACATGTAACTTACGTGAAGATATACATAAAGACATACATAAATAATAATTATCCCAGATATTAAAATAACAATTGTTTTACTTTTTAAATTAATTATTTCATAACATATCTCTAAAATTCATAATAAACATTAACAAACAAAATAAGTAAAATAAATAGTAATTTTTTTGAAACTCTGACATTTATTCTATTACTATTGTATGTTAAATATTGTTTATTTCACTATTGTCAATTTCTATTTAAGATTAAGTGATCAATATTATTTTGTGTGAGTGTGTGAGAAGAATCATATATTGAGAAAAAAATATAGTTAACAATTATATAAAATAAAGCGTGGAATACAAAGAAATTCACACGAACATCTGTTTAGCATAATGTTTTCGTGCATTCACATTCTTATGACATCCGGTACACTTTGACATTCAATGAATATTGTAAATTCATTTGTATATAAAATAAATGTTAACTGTACATTTTGTTTTTAGAACTATTGTAATATACTTTTTAAATTAGATTTATTTATACAGTTAAAGTTTATCAAAATATTAAAATAATATCAAAATTTTACAAATTTTCGAACTAGAATTTAATTTAATATTTATTATAATATTTTCAGAATATTTTCATTCTTCTTAATCATTGTCTAATTGAAAAGATTTTATCAGAATTTTTTATACAACGTGCATTGGAATTGAGAGAATTAGAAGGTTAAAAAATCAATACCATTTTATTTGAAAAAATAATACCTTTAAGATTATTTTGCCCAAGGCTTATGTCAAAATTCAAAAACTTAATGAAGTTACGATTATTTTTGTACAAACAGGTAGAATACTCAGAATATAACGGTAACATAGCCGACAGGTTTCGCTTTTCAACAGAACAAATTTTTCTATTTTTCTTAGCTCATTACAAAAGTATTCAGGCAAGATAAAAGAACAAATGTATTTTTAATAAAATTTTAGTAATTTTACTGTTTTAAATATGATTAAAACATCATAATTTATTACTTACATAAAATATATATGGAAATATATTTCTATTAAAAAAGAATTTCTTTTCCTATTCTTATAACATGTTCTAAAGTTTTAATAAATAAATGCGGAAAGAGTAAAAGAAAATTATTATTCGACGCGCTATCTTATGTCACACATTGCTTGTGTATGTATTTACGCACGCACACATGTACGTACATGTATACACATACACACAAAAGTACATTTTTCTGTGCTGCTAGATTTCATTTTAATAAAAAAAAAAACGAGAGACAATTACAACTCAAAGCGGAGACCGTTTCTGTACTGACTGGAAAAAAAAAATTGATTCAATTAAATCAATTTGTCACAGGCTGTCAAATAAATTTTTAGTTGGGACAAACAACAATTTCTTTGTCCAGGCTAAAAATTGTCAGACAGACTAAACAATTAGTTAAAATAACAAAACATTTTGTCATTATTGCTTGAACGGTTTAGTTAAATCAACTTTTTTTTTAGTGTGCAATTGGCGGTAGGTCCAGTTAATACGGCAATTTTTAATAATTAATAACTCGTTAACTATTGCGAAAACCGCCAAATGGTACAGGATTTTTTGATTCAGTTTAGTCCATTTTATTTGCACAAACACTTGATAAATAACAATGGGACACCCTGTATAATTGTGACGAAGGTGATTTTACATACAATGGAAACTGATATATGCTATACTAGATGTCAAGGTTTACCGGATATTCATATCATAAATGCATAAATACAATACCAAAGTAGGCAAAGAGAGACATTGATCAGAGATGGAAGTTATTTGAATATTTTGTGCAATTCGTTGATTTTGTCAAATCACCACTGTCCCCCCTCCAATCGCTCATATTTGAACGACGAGACGCCATTAATATGGATATTACAAAAATATGAATAATATGTATAATGAAAAAAAATATGTATAATGAAGAATACGTATAATGACAGAAATAATAAATTTTAAAGGATTACAAATGTGTGATATAGTTACGCTTCAATCTCAATCTTAATTGTTTCTATTAGTACCATTTTCTGTTGGTACGTACATACATATAACTTTAAATTGTATTAGACTCTTTTTTTCATTTTACATGCATGTCTGTTTTATTTAAAATTGAATAAAGACATTTTATTGTAAAATTTATTAGTTAGAAAAACAATAAAAATATAATGAATCAACCAAACTCATATATCAATGATAATGCTGAAGAAGAAATTGTTATCTCTGGTATCGCTGGAGATCTTAAAGAAATTCTTTTGAACAAGATGAATTTTGGTTCGAACAATCATGGACAATGGAATAATTGTAATAAACACTTTTCTCTTGAAAATTAAGATAGTATATCCGCGTATTTCAGTAAAAAAAATCATCTCGGTATAATGTATTTTCGTATTGATAATTATAAATTCGTCATATAATGACTTGAAAGTGACAGTAGGTACATTTATTTCAAAATGTAGTCGAATAGACTAAAAACCGAGCAAATACGTTAATGCAAAACAAAATAAAGTTCAATAGAATAAGTACGTTTCGGCTTACAAAGTTTTCATCAATAAACACACATAAACTGAAAGAAAACATTGATGTAAATATGGAATAGATACAAAGCGCAGATGATTATAATGTCGTTCAGACTAAACAGATATAATACTACAGCTGGCAGTCGTGGAGTAAAAGAAATCAAGGAAATTATGTTATACATATTATTAATTATACATATTATTATTAATATCAGTCATTAAGGAAATTAGGAATGTAGGAAAATCTAATATCAGAAATTCTGAGACAAGCATCTTATGCATGTCTAAGCAGGCTTATTAGAGTCCATAAGAATAAAAATAATAAAGAATACAGTTATAACGACATTGTCTATAAAAATTCATTGTAGAGATTGTGAAGTCTCATATGTAAAATAAATGAGGAGACAGAATTCAGTACAAGGTTAAAAGAATACAAGGCTTGTAAAGCTTGATCCTTCAAAACTTTCAGTCTCTGAACATTTTAAACCTTAACCACTCTTTCGATTAAACATCATTATTTTAAACATTTAATACAGAAAAGAATAATGCACATTAAAGAACAAAAACAATTAATTCTTTTACAGATTCAGAGCTGCTGAGTGGAGTTTATATAGAGATTTTGACAAAACTTACTAGCTCATTATTATTTATTCTTTCTTGTTTATACTCATACTGTTTACTTCTCTCACTTTATTGTCAGTCTTTCTCAGATATATTGTGTGTTCGTTCAACCGAGTTATTACACATTGAACGTTGATATTGAGTTAATTGCAATTTAATTAATTTTAAATTATCAGTCATGTTTCTGCATTGCATGAACCGTATGAAGTCAGTTCCATTATTAGGTGTGCATGATCCATGCATGAGAAACGGACTTAGACTATATAGATATAAACTGGGTATTGGGTAGTGGGGGGTGAAGCCACATTGAGAGACAGAGACAGCATGTGAGTGATATATACAGAGTTGGGTAAAAGCCCGGAAACGGTCAAATATCTCGAAAAGGATCAACTATAGTGAAAAATATGTAAGTAGTAAAGGTGTAGGGCTTAATAAAATGTACCTAATAATGGCTAAAAATTTGACTTTGGGTGGACGAAGATCATATGAAGGTCAAATTGAATTTTTTAAATGGAACTGCCTACTTTTTATTGCATATTCTTGTAGCTTATCTCGAGACCTTTCCAAAACACTATAAATAAATGTTTTTTCGTTAAGTATTTTTCGAGTTATAAGGGTTGAAATAATTTCTTAATTTTACATAAACTATAAAATATCTCGTAAAATATTCACTTTTTGATGACCTTACCTCAATACTTTTATGCACAGAATAATGAAAGAAATCAATTGATGTAAAGAAAATACATAGTTGTTTTTAACAAAAAGTATGTAATTGTTAGTTACAAATTGCATATTTTTTGTTAAAAACAACTATGTGTTTTCTTTACACTAATTGATTCCTCTCATTATTCTGTGCATAAAAGTATTGAGGTAAGGTCATCGAAAGGTGAATATTTTACGAGATATTTTATAGTTCATGTAAAATTAAGAAATTATTTCAACCTTCATAACTCAAAAAATACTTAACGAAAAAACATTTATTTATAGTGTTTTGGAAAGGTCTCGAGATAAGCTACAAGAATATGCAATAAAAAGTAGGCAGTTCCATTTAAAAAATTTAATTTGACCTTCATATGATTTTCGTCCTACACCCAAAGTCAAATTTTTAGCCATCATTAGGTACATTTTATTAAGCCCTACAACTTTGCTATTTACATATTTTTCGCTATAGTTGATTCTTTTCGAGATATTTGACTGTTTCCGGACTTTTGCCCAACCCTGTATATACAGAGTTGGGTAAAAGCCCGGAAACGGTAAATATCTCGAAAAGGATTAACTATAGCGAAAAATATGTAAGTAGTAAAGTTGCAGAGCTTAATAAAATGTACCTAATGATGGCTAAAAATTTGACTTTGGGTGGACGAAGATCATATGAAAGTCAAGTTGAATTTTTTAAATGGAACTGTCTACTTTGTATTGCATATTCTTGTAGCTTATCTTGAGAGCTTTTCAAAACACTATAATAAAGTATTTTTTATTAAGTATTTTCGAAGTTATAAGACTTGAAATAATTTCTTAATTTTACATAAACTATAAAATATCTCGTAAAATATTCTTTCGATAACCTTACCTCAATACTTTTATGCACAGAATAATGAGAAGAATCAATTGGTGTCAAGAAAACACATAGTTGTTTTTAAGAAAAAATATGTAATTGTTAATTAGTTACATTAAAGTTAGTTACATTAATTTGTAATAAAGGAAAGCCATGATTGGTTTGTACGGTGCTTCAAAGAATTTGCAGCGAATGGATCGCACCCATAGTCTAAGGAACCGGAACGTACCCTATATAGCACACTTAGTTAGCCACGTTCCTCGAATAGTGAGGCGCTAATTCAAACGAGTTGCTCGGTATTTTGAAGAAAAGGCGGTTACAACCGAGAGTAATTAATGACGGAGATTTTTATTTATGAAGTACTAAATAATAAAGTAAAATAAATCAAGATTTATTAATCTTATGTGATGTATTTTTATTCAATCAAATTATTTATTCACTTCAACATACAGTCAAAAAGTGGGACTTGGGTTACACTGAATTCTTTAACTCATCTATGTCTATCAAGCTGGAAAGCCAACCTGAGCAGAATCACATGAAACTTACAGAAGATTTAGTGCTCTTTATGTGCTAATTTATTGCTCTAATTTCGATTTTTTTGCTGCAGCCGTTTAGCAAAAAATCATTGTTATGCTAACTTTATATAAAGTTAGAAAGGCCATTAAAAAAAAAAGAATTAAAAGATAAAATGCTTATGCATAAATTTAGTGCTAATTATGTGCTTTTAAACTATATAAGTGAGAACTTCGGTGTGCTACCCCTTCTCGTCGAAAAATCGCCCCTAACGTCAGAAAGCCACTAACTTGCAAGAGTAAAGTACCCTTTACAACGTAGATATCAAATCGGTTGTAGGCTTAAAATGTTCCCGGATTTATGTGCTTTCGGAATATGCACAACGAGATTTTTGTGCTCACCCCTTCTCGTCGAAAAATCGCCCCTAACGTCAGAAAGCCACTAACTTGCAAGAGTAAAGTACCCTTTACAACGTAGATATCAAATCGGTTGTAGGCTTAAAATGTTCCCGCATTTATGTGCTTCCGGAATATGCACAACGAGATTTTTGAACTTTTAGAAAGAATTGAATAAAAGAGAGTCGCGGTTACGAAGTTTCCCGAGCGATAGAGATTCATATCGCACACTGCGATCTATCGCGGCGACTTTGAAGACGCGGTGGACCGCTTCGAGTTGACGATCGTCGCTTTAACATTGTTATATCAGATACATCGCAAGTTCTACACAAGCATATTTTTATTTCTTCCCTTACTTACATCAATCGTCCATATCAGCTATAAACACAGCAAATACAATAAATGAAAATGTATTTCATAATCGGCACATTTATCCTATATTTTTTAATTTTTTTAAATTATTATTTTAAATTATTTTTTTTAAATTATTATTTTAAATATATTACTCATACTGTTTATATAGGTATCTGCAAACTGCGGTAGGCGTTTGCATTTTACTATAGAAGTCATTGATTGTCTTGAAAAAATTGAGCACAAAAACATATTCCGGAAGCACATAAATGCGGGAACATTTTAATACAACCGATTTGATATCTACGTTGTAAAGGGTACTTTACTCTTGCAAGTTATATTTCTGACGTTAGGGGCGATTTTTCGACGAGAAGGGGTGAGCACAAAAATCTCGTTGTGCATATTCCGAAAGCACATAAATCCGGGAACATTTTAAGCCTACAACCGATTTGATATCTACGTTGTAAAGGGTACTTTACTCTTGCAAGTTAGTGGCTTTCTGACGTTAGGGGCGATTTTTCGACGAGAAGGGGTGAGCACAAAAATCTCGTTGTGCATATTCCGAAAGCACATAAATCCGGGAACATTTTAAGCCTACAACCGATTTGATATCTACGTTGTAAAGGGTACTTTACTCTTGCAAGTTAGTGGCTTTCTGACGTTAGGGGCGATTTTTCGACGAGAAGGGGTAGCACACCGAAGTTCTCACTTATATAGTTTAAAAGCACATAATTAGCACTAAATTTATGCATAAGCATTTTATCTTTTAATTCTTTTTTTTTTAATGGCCTTTCTAACTTTATATAAAGTTAGCATAACAATGATTTTTTGCTAAACGGCTGCAGCAAAAAAATCGAAATTAGAGCAATAAATTAGCACATAAAGAGCACTAAATCTTCTGTAAGTTTCATGTGATTCTGCTCAGGTTGACTTTCCAGCTTGATAGACATGAATTATACCGAGAGCGTTAACTTTCGCGTTCGTTTGTAATTGTTAGCTTCCCTCGCATTCGTATTAATTATAAGATCATAAAATTGAAACTCACGTTCAACGATGTTAAATCACGTGTTGCATATAAAGATAATATAATACTGTATGAGAAAGTACAGTAATACATTTAATACATTTTCATATCGTTCAACGCAAGTTACAAGATTATCAGCCTTAAATGATGTAGGCAGTTTCAATCGGTACTTTTTACGGTGTACAAGACAATTTTCAACTAACTTATATTGCATCTTTTTTTAAGCTGGTTCATCCATTGATTCGGATAATGGAATATCAGGTCAAAAAATTTTACAAAAACCTGAAAGTGTAGAGTCAAAAATTGTTGAACCTACTAATTCACAGTTATTAGAAGTATTACGTAATATATCAAGTAATAATATATTAACAGTTGTAGTATTATAATAATAATAATATATATATAATACAAAATTGATAACATTTTTTACAAAACTATATAATGTAAAAAATTTTTTTTTCTTTTTAGAAAAGCAGACAAAACTATTAAAAAATTTACATCAGTTGTCGTTGAAACAAGAAAACACTGACAAATTAATAAAATCACTTAAGGTGTCAAATGAAATGAGAGCTACGTCAAATACTCCAATTTTTTCAGTTACACAGCAAAAATTATGTGAGGAATATTTTCCTATCGGTGATCCTAACAAGACCATACAAAAACTAGAGCAAAAATTGATGCGTAAGAATTTCACTTTAAATGTGGTAAGTACAAACTTTTTCTAAAAACACTATAATTCAATTCTTACAACCTCAAAACATATGTTTTTTAACTTATATCTTTTTTTTCGAAACCCAAAAGATATACTATCACAAAAGCTTTCTCTAGGAGGAAACAATAATGTTAAAAAAATAGTACACAATATTATGTGATAGGTACAATCAGCGGCGATTAATTCTGTCACCCCCCATTTGAAAATATTTTGTGCGCGAACGAAATGTGACAACAGCGCGTATGCGATCAGCCGTGATTTGAACACACCCACTGCTCAAACTACAGCTTATCCCATACGCACTGTTGCTACATTTTGTTCGCGCGCAAAATATTTTCAAACGGGGGGTGACAGAATTAATCGCCGCTGACTGTACATAGAATAATTATAAAATTACATTTTCCATATAGGTGTGTTTTGTACTAAATGTGAATTGCACAATACCAATATATACCTGTGTATACAAACCTGTGTATACAAACATGCATATAGGTAATTAAAAAGAGTGGTGCAAGAATGCTATAATATCTTGATGCTTTACTAATCTTTGTACAATTACATTACGATTATATTGAACGAAATTGATGCATCTTTCCATTTCGCTATTGCCACCGCTTTCACACTTTATCATATGCATGCTTATCTTGTATGATGCGATTTCTCTTATTTTATATACATTTGAAAAAAATGTCTATACAAAACTTTTACCATCCTGTTAAAATTATTTATATATGATACACATAATTTTTAAGTGAAAATTGCTATTGCAAATATTATGTTCTATTTATGAACAAAAGTCATTCATGTTTAAAATCATAAATATGCACGTAAATAAAATAATTCATCGATATTTTTTAGATGTTTGGATTTTACCTTTTTTGGTACTTTTAATGGTTGATTGGTTTCATTAAATAATATAAAGCTTACAAATTTTAATTTTTATATAGAAAATACTAGGTTTGTATATAACTATTTTTCAGATTGATTATATGAAAAGTATTGGAGGAAATAATTGGAGGAAATAAAGAGGGCAATTTTATTAGCAACATTTTCCAAAGAACCATACCAGATAGTGCCTTAAAAAATTATAGCTTTTTTGGTCAAAAGATTAATCAGGAAACTAAAATGAAGAATGAAAGTTTTAAGGAGTTATCTTTTTGTAAATGCAGGTTTGGAACGAATTTAATATATATAATGGGGCATTGTAAGAATAAGAGGTACCATAACATTAAATTTAAATTTAAAAAATTTTTTTAGAGGCAGCTAAACAATTATTTCCGGCAATCACTGAAAAAGCCATAAAAAAAAATATCTAGTTATCTGGACTCAAAACAAACTCGTTTGAAATGTGTAGGGTAAGTTAATAATAATTTTCCACGTATTTATAGAAAATCGTTCCAAACTTATCAATTAGTAAATAACTTTTAAAGTTAACAAAAGTCTAAAGAATCACCTTTTTATACAAAGTTTAACATCTCTAAACTATTCAAATTTTTCAAACTTAAAAGGGATTCTCAGTATTTTAATCGCCGATAAAAGTGTATTATTACTTAGAAATTTGTTTAAAATAAATATAAATTAAATATTTTGACATTAAGATTGATGATAAATTTAAATCGCGATAGTAATTTTAAAATAATAAATGATAATAAATTTAAATTTGAATTAAAATTTATAATAAATTACACAAAACAATTTCTTTACAGCAAGCCGTCAAGAAAGGCATTTACTCCCCTTCAACTCTCGTCATTAGTAGATGAAGATAGCGAATAATTATTACATTATTAGTATTATTTATACTATTATTTATATTTTATATTAGTATGTAAGAAGATATAATACTTTATGGATTTTAAAGTTAAACTTTTATAATTTAAGAGTAATGTTGACGAATTAGAAAAATGATATCAGGAGACGCGGTAGCGTCTCCGGCCATGTTCATAATTTTGGACGCTACTAGTCTCTTATCCAGAAAGTTTAGAATCGATTTTTTGGGGTACAGAACTATTAAAATATAAAAAATTTTGAAGTGCATGTATATTCTGAAAGGTGGCATCGCCACGAGTAAGTTAAGCCAAAAAAAAAAAATTGGTCAAGCCGTTCTGGATATACAAACGGTCAAAAAGTGATGTTTTTCATGAAAAATTGTTCTCTGTCCGCAGTCATGTATGTACTTCTCTTCTCTCTTACCTTTCACTCACACCTCCCCCAACTTCCACTCACCCTCCCCTCCCCTCATTTCCCTTTCTCCCTGTGTTATTAATAAAGGTTTCTTCTGGGGTTAATTTACCATTCATAAAAAATTTTCAAAAACCACCTCTTGGGGATGAAATTTAATGTCTCGGAAAATTTAATGTCTCAAAAAATCGATTTTTTTTTTATTACATATTTTGAAAGATTAACATTTCAAGAATGTATATCCGAAGCCATTTGAAGAAATTCGAAAAATTGACGAAGTTACAGTACTTTATACTGACCGTCGTCTCGGCACCTCATAAGCCGTTACGGGTTATTTTATTTCAATAAAAATTGAATGATAAGTCTAAAGTATGTTCTTTAATATAAAAAAATACCCGATCCTTATGTGTTTTTTTGTTTCTTGAAAAAAAATTAGTAAAAAAGAGCTATTTTTCGGGCCGAGAAAGGTATATGCCCCCTTAAGTTAAATAAATGGTGAGTAACAATTTGAAAAACGGTGGTATTTAGGTTATAAAAATTATATTTTAAACAAAACCTTTAAATTTTAAAAACTAATTTTTAAAGACCACTTTCGGGTGATAAATTTGTAACTAATAAAGTATATATCTAAAATTTTATTGTACTATCTAGTTATACACACAAAAAGACAAAAAAATGTGCCAAGATTTGCGAGATATGGGTGCGACACACATACACATACACATGCACACGCACATTCGTACTTGCACCCGTTTATTCTAATAATATTTTAATCCCTATAACATGAAAACATATTTCTATGATGTTTTTTAATAAAAAAAATTACTACCACTAAGCTTATTCAAGGAAGCAAAAAAAATAATTTTTCGTGCATCGGAATGTCCAAATCAATGAAAAGATAGTGCTGAAATGTTTTCAATGTTTTAGATAATTAGCAATGAAGGAGTATATTATTATTCACAATTCTTCTAATAAAAAGAAAGTATCCTTCTTTGTGGATTACAGAGGATTTGAAACATGTTCGAATTCCTCCAGAAGGATCTGTAAATTTAAAACAATCTAAAATAGATAAGATTATCCCTGAAAATGATTGGGAAAAAATTCCCATATTAAAAATCATCAAAGAAAATGGTAATTTTCGAAATACATAATAAATATATAATTATTAAAGCAGGTATAAATTACACAGGTCTGCAAAAAAAATTTTTTTAAGAGCTGTTTTGGTTATTCAACCTAATCTTTATGTTTCTGGGTGCGCTGAATTCGAAAATGACCTCCGTTTTGTTATAGGACATCAGGTTTTCCGACAATTCAGGTAACGATGTTGAATAAGGCAATACCTCAAAATTAATGAAAATAGACTTATAAAATTTATTTTTTTATTACAAATTTTTCATAAAAACAGAAACACGGATTTCAATTGTAAGCTAACACGAACTAAGATGACAAAGTTTGATTAGGCGAGAACAGAGAAAAAACAAGCAATTGAATCAAACGTGGGCAAGTCAGCGCGCGCATTTAAGTTGGAACATGTTTATGCTGGTTTCATTTGCTCACTTTGGAAGATCTCTTCTTTGAAAGTTATATTTTTTAAGTATTGCATATCTTGAATGCACTGATGCGAATTAATTTATAATAACTTTAACTTTAATTTGATTAAAAACCCTAAGATCAAGAAAAATACCAAAAAATAAGAATTTTCCATTTTGTGGCTGATCCTGACGTCCGGGATTTTTTTTTCGTGTCCAGCACATCAAAATACATGGAAATTAGATGAAAATAATCAAACAGCTTTTTGGTCGCAGACCTGTGTTATTAATATAATTAATTGTAGATAGTTACATAGAAGCTACTGAATTCTTGAATATTGATGGTATTTCTGAGTTAAGTGATGCAAATGATGCAATGAAATAAAAAACAAGTAGAGCTAAAAGAAAGAGTAGATCTATGAAAGATTATGTACAAGAACCATTGAGAAAAAAAAGTAAGGTCGATAAAACATCTGCATCAAAATCTTTCAAAGATACTGATAAAAATGATGAAAATGTAAATCAGAAAAACTCATACGTACCACCTACACTTAACGTAAACAATATGACAAGAAAAAGACGCAATGTGATAAAATTGACTTTAGTATTGATCATGATGATAGTGATGAGAATAACTCACGCGAACATTATCCTGATGATAACAGCATTACTTCAGGTGAGATTGAAATGGAATTGCCAAGACACAAATCATCAGATGTTAATTCATCGTACAATAAATTACTTACAGCGTCTGATAAAAGAAGTCTCGCAAGTACTGTAGAATGTAAGTAGTCCATACAATATGTAGTGATAAAATTATTTTGATTTAAAAATTGCTAAAACTTTACTTGCATGAAAAAAGCTACATTTCATCGAATTATTACACCGTAAAAAGTACCAAGGGAGAATTATACATGTCTATCAAGCTGGAAAGCCAACCTGAGCAGAATCACATGAAACTTACAAAAGATTTAGTGCTCTTTATGTGCTAATTTATTGCTCTAATTTCGATTTTTTTGCTGCAGCCGTTTAGCAAAAAATCATTGTTATGCTAACTTTATATAAAGTTAGAAAGGCCATTAAAAAAAAAAGAATTAAAAGATAAAATGCTTATGCATAAATTTAGTGCTAATTATGTGCTTTTAAACTATATAAGTGAGAACTTCGGTGTGCTACCCCTTCTCGTCGAAAAATCGCCCCTAACGTCAGAAAGCCACTAACTTGCAAGAGTAAAGTACCCTTTACAACGTAGATATCAAATCGGTTGTAGGCTTAAAATGTTCCCGGATTTATGTGCTTTCGGAATATGCACAACGAGATTTTTGTGCTCACCCCTTCAATTGATTATACAGGACCTAGTATCCAAAGAAGAACGTCTTGTAGAAGCATTGGCCACTTCACAGCATTAGTATCTCGAGGTAATAATTGGATTCGATACGATGATACGACTGCGCATTTTACACTGATGCAAGATACTCATAATGTGCAACCACAACTAATTTTGTATACAAAATATATGCAATAAATAAAAAAGAAAATTACACATATTATACCACATATATACCACATATTATACTACAGTCTTATGTATATTGAATATATATGTATAATTGAAAGTATATTTTCATACATTTATAGAAATTCATTTCCAAAAATATATATAAATCAATATACAATAGATAACTACTTCAGTGTGCTGACGTTAGGGGCGATTTTTCGACGAGAAGGGGTGAGCACAAAAATCTCGTTGTGCATATTCCGGAAGCACATAAATGCGGGAACATTTTAAGCCTACAACCGATTTGATATCTACGTTGTAAAGGGTACTTTACTCTTGCAAGTTAGTGGCTTTCTGACGTTAGGGGCGATTTTTCGACGAGAAGGGGTAGCACACCGAAGTTCTCACTTATATAGTTTAAAAGCACATAATTAGCACTAAATTTATGCATAAGCATTTTATCTTTTAATTCTTTTTTTTTTAATGGCCTTTCTAACTTTATATAAAGTTAGCATAACAATGATTTTTTGCTAAACGGCTGCAGCAAAAAAATCGAAATTAGAGCAATAAATTAGCACATAAAGAGCACTAAATCTTCTGTAAGTTTCATGTGATTCTGCTCAGGTTGACTTTCCAGCTTGATAGACATGAATTATACCGAGAGCGTTAACTTTCGCGTTCGTTTGTAATTGTTAGCTTCCCTCGCATTCGTATTAATTATAAGATCATAAAATTGAAACTCACGTTCAACGATGTTAAATCACGTGTTGCATATAAAGATAATATAATACTGTATGAGAAAGTACAGTAATACATTTAATACATTTTCATATCGTTCAACGCAAGTTACAAGATTATCAGCCTTAAATGATGTAGGCAGTTTCAATCGGTACTTTTTACGGTGTACAAGACAATTTTCAACTAACTTATATTGCATCTTTTTTTAAGCTGGTTCATCCATTGATTCGGATAATGGAATATCAGGTCAAAAAATTTTACAAAAACCTGAAAGTGTAGAGTCAAAAATTGTTGAACCTACTAATTCACAGTTATTAGAAGTATTACGTAATATATCAAGTAATAATATATTAACAGTTGTAGTATTATAATAATAATAATATATATATAATACAAAATTGATAACATTTTTTACAAAACTATATAATGTAAAAAATTTTTTTTTCTTTTTAGAAAAGCAGACAAAACTATTAAAAAATTTACATCAGTTGTCGTTGAAACAAGAAAACACTGACAAATTAATAAAATCACTTAAGGTGTCAAATGAAATGAGAGCTACGTCAAATACTCCAATTTTTTCAGTTACACAGCAAAAATTATGTGAGGAATATTTTCCTATCGGTGATCCTAACAAGACCATACAAAAACTAGAGCAAAAATTGATGCGTAAGAATTTCACTTTAAATGTGGTAAGTACAAACTTTTTCTAAAAACACTATAATTCAATTCTTACAACCTCAAAACATATGTTTTTTAACTTATATCTTTTTTTTCGAAACCCAAAAGATATACTATCACAAAAGCTTTCTCTAGGAGGAAACAATAATGTTAAAAAAATAGTACACAATATTATGTGATAGGTACAATCAGCGGCGATTAATTCTGTCACCCCCCATTTGAAAATATTTTGTGCGCGAACGAAATGTGACAACAGCGCGTATGCGATCAGCCGTGATTTGAACACACCCACTGCTCAAACTACAGCTTATCCCATACGCACTGTTGCTACATTTTGTTCGCGCGCAAAATATTTTCAAACGGGGGGTGACAGAATTAATCGCCGCTGACTGTACATAGAATAATTATAAAATTACATTTTCCATATAGGTGTGTTTTGTACTAAATGTGAATTGCACAATACCAATATATACCTGTGTATACAAACCTGTGTATACAAACATGCATATAGGTAATTAAAAAGAGTGGTGCAAGAATGCTATAATATCTTGATGCTTTACTAATCTTTGTACAATTACATTACGATTATATTGAACGAAATTGATGCATCTTTCCATTTCGCTATTGCCACCGCTTTCACACTTTATCATATGCATGCTTATCTTGTATGATGCGATTTCTCTTATTTTATATACATTTGAAAAAAATGTCTATACAAAACTTTTACCATCCTGTTAAAATTATTTATATATGATACACATAATTTTTAAGTGAAAATTGCTATTGCAAATATTATGTTCTATTTATGAACAAAAGTCATTCATGTTTAAAATCATAAATATGCACGTAAATAAAATAATTCATCGATATTTTTTAGATGTTTGGATTTTACCTTTTTTGGTACTTTTAATGGTTGATTGGTTTCATTAAATAATATAAAGCTTACAAATTTTAATTTTTATATAGAAAATACTAGGTTTGTATATAACTATTTTTCAGATTGATTATATGAAAAGTATTGGAGGAAATAATTGGAGGAAATAAAGAGGGCAATTTTATTAGCAACATTTTCCAAAGAACCATACCAGATAGTGCCTTAAAAAATTATAGCTTTTTTGGTCAAAAGATTAATCAGGAAACTAAAATGAAGAATGAAAGTTTTAAGGAGTTATCTTTTTGTAAATGCATGTTTGGAACGAATTTAATATATATAATGGGGCATTGTAAGAATAAGAGGTACCATAACATTAAATTTAAATTTAAAAAATTTTTTTAGAGGCAGCTAAACAATTATTTCCGGCAATCACTGAAAAAGCCATAAAAAAAAATATCTAGTTATCTGGACTCAAAACAAACTCGTTTGAAACGTGTAGGGTAAGTTAATAATAATTTTCCACGTATTTATAGAAAATCGTTCCAAACTTATCAATTAGTAAATAACTTTTAAAGTTAACAAAAGTCTAAAGAATCACCTTTTTATACAAAGTTTAACATCTCTAAACTATTCAAATTTTTCAAACTTAAAAGGGATTCTCAGTATTTTAATCGCCGATAAAAGTGTATTATTACTTAGAAATTTGTTTAAAATAAATATAAATTAAATATTTTGACATTAAGATTGATGATAAATTTAAATCGCGATAGTAATTTTAAAATAATAAATGATAATAAATTTAAATTTGAATTAAAATTTATAATAAATTACACAAAACAATTTCTTTACAGCAAGCCGTCAAGAAAGGCATTTACTCCCCTTCAACTCTCGTCATTAGTAGATGAAGATAGCGAATAATTATTACATTATTAGTATTATTTATACTATTATTTATATTTTATATTAGTATGTAAGAAGATATAATACTTTATGGATTTTAAAGTTAAACTTTTATAATTTAAGAGTAACGTTGACGAATTAGAAAAATGATATCAGGAGACGCGGTAGCGTCTCCGGCCATGTTCATAATTTTGGACGCTACTAGTCTCTTATCCAGAAAGTTTAGAATCGATTTTTTGGGGTACAGAACTATTAAAATATAAAAAATTTTGAAGTGCATGTAGCATATTCTGAAAGGTGGCATCGCCACGAGTAAGTTAAGCCAAAAAAAAAAAATTGGTCAAGCCGTTCTGGATATACAAACGGTCAAAAAGTGATGTTTTTCATGAAAAATTGTTCTCTGTCCGCAGTCATGTATGTACTTCTCTTCTCTCTTACCTTTCACTCACACCTCCCCCAACTTCCACTCACCCTCCCCTCCCCTCATTTCCCTTTCTCACCACGCCCCCCTTCCTCCCCTCCCCTCCCCCTCTCTATTTTTCATTTTTTTCGCTTTTCTTACACTTTTTCATCATCTTTCACCCCCTCTCACTCTTTCACACCCTTTCTGGTGTATTTACCATTTATTAAAAATTTTCAAAAACCACCCCTTGATGGTGAAATTTAATATCTCAAAAACGGTACATCGCAAAAATACGGGGCCTGTGTTATTAATAAAGGTTTCTTCTGGGGTTAATTTACCATTCATAAAAAATTTTCAAAAACCACCTCTTGGGGGTGAAATTTAATGTCTCGGAAACAGTGTTTTGCGTTGCAAAAATATGAGACTTGTGCCGTTAATTAAGGTTTTTTATGGGGTCAATTTATCATTTATTAAAAATTTTCAAAAACCACCCCTTGAAGGTGAAATTTAATGTCTTGTAAACGGTGTATCGCAAAAATACGGGACCTGTGTCGTTAATTAAGGTTTCTTATGGGATAGATTTATAGTTATCTTTAAAGAAAAATATGTAATTGCATATTGCAAATAGCATAACTTTTTTTAAACTTTGCGTTTTTTTTGCACCAATTGATTCATATATCTGTACTCTAAAAAGTAGGTGATATCCCAAAAAATATCATAAATGAAAAGGTCAAGCCATGTTCAAAAATAGAAAACCCTCAAGAATTTGAATTTTTACAAATTTAAATGATTATCTAATAATATATTACCATGAAAAGTAACTGATATATAATATTATACAAGGTGCCAATTCAAAGTGAACATACATAAAGTGTATATTATTTAAATAAATTAATAAAATAAATAATATAATAAATTTAATAACATATTACCACGAAAAATAACTGATATGTTATTCAAGGTGCAAATTCAAAATGAACATACATACATGCATAAGGTGTATATAAGTAAAATTGATTAAAATTTGACTCTAAGTGAAAGTACATAAGTGATATGTTATTCTTAGTGCACAAAATATAAAAGTCGTTTATTGAAGTTTGATTTGAAATTTATACAAACCTGGACAATGAAAAATAGTTGCTTGTAATTCCAGAGTACTAATTTGTTAATTACTCGAAAAAAGAACATGGCGGCCTGCTCTCAAAAAACTTTCGATGGATGGAATAAATAATTAAAATGAAAAAGTTATGAAAATGGTTTAGATTAAAAATCTCCAACCTTTCTGTAGTAAAATTTCGTATCAATTTCTGATTTCCGATTTTGAATTTGTTATGCCATATTTTCAGCGAGTAATTTATTGATCAAAAAGTGTTGTATTGTTTGAAACGGGTAAATATTAAATAAACCCAAAATTCATAAGTAAAAAAGTTCTCATGTCAAGTACAAAGAAGCTACACGCTTAAAAAGATTAGTGATTATCTGACGTAACATACAACTATAAAAAATCAGATATTAATTATTCAAGATACAAGTGCGAAATAAATATCGTTAAAATATAGATACAAAATTTACCACAATTTGACTCTGAAAAGTAAGTGACATGCTTCTTAAAGTGCATACATAAAATTTAACAGTGTTTTGATAATGATTAATTTGCATTATCTCTCTTTCTCTTTCTCTGGGCAGGGTGACATATGTGATTGATATTTAACAGTACTACTAACTTATTGAATAGTCAGAGACAAGTTGTGTCGGATGAATCGGAATGTAAGTATTATTATTCTTAAGTGGATACTGAGAAACGCATCGAAGTTTTTTGAGAGCAGGCCGCCATGTTCTTTTTCCGAGTAATTAACAAATTAGTACTCTGGAATTACAAGCAACTATTTTTCATTGTCCAGGTTTGTATAAATTTCAAATCAAACTTCAATAAACGACTTTTATATTTTGTGCACTAAGAATAACATATCACTTATGTACTTTCACTTAGAGTCAAATTTTAATCAATTTTACTTATATACACCTTATGTATGTATGTTCATTTTGAATTTGCACCTTGAATAACATATCAGTTATTTTTCGTGGTAATATGTTATTAAATTTATTATATTATTTATTTTATTAATTTATTTAAATAATATACACTTTATGTATGTTCACTTTGAATTGGCACCTTGTATAATATTATATATCAGTTACTTTTCATGGTAATATATTATTAGATAATCATTTAAATTTGTAAAAATTCAAATTCTTGAGGGTTTTCTATTTTTGAACATGGCTTGACCTTTTCATTTATGATATTTTTTGGGATCTTCTTTTATTTGCAGGACATAAAAATGGTTTCTTTTATATACAAGATATGAAAATAGTTGCGTAGCAAAAAACAATGCGGTAAGTAATGTTGATTGCTTGCTGCATTCTATCTTGTCTCTCAGCATTTTCATGTATGTATTACATTTCATTTCCTTTAATAATAGTACTTTATGTTATAATTATGTGCACTATTTGGTTTGGAATCGCTGAAAGAAGATAACACAGAAAATATTCGAGATGGTGTATCATCTTTCTCAAAGGTCCATTGCGAATGCAAGTTTGGTTTTTTAGAATGATACAACATCTCGAACCTTTTCTGTGTTATCTTCTTTCAGCGATTCCAAACCAAATAGTGCACATAACTATAACATAAAGTACTATTATTGAACAAAATGAAATGTAACCCAGTTGGCAATAATGATTCTTAAAGAGTTCATTTAGAACTCAGGAAATTTCATGAATTCTTTATGAATTTTTAATCTAAACCAAAAGGATTCATATAGAGTTCATAAACTGTTCCTGTTATGTCAGGTAATTTTAGTTCATAATGAGTTCTTAAAAAGTTTATGTTTTGAATTTCTCATCTGAAAGAAATGATTCAAACGATCTGATTTGTTATGTCTAATCACGTGATTTTAAAGGCGGGTAAATTAAAAAGTTTAAAATGGAAATAAGCACAAGTTATGTTGATATATAACTATAGTAAAGTATAATTATTAAACATTATTGTTTAATTAATTTTGTTTATTGAAATATTTTTTTATATGAAAATGGTTTAATTTAAATTTCCATGTAACTGTGATTATGTGGAATTTGTTAAAACTGCGCGAAGCACGGTGCCTGATTGTTTTTAGAAGAAAAAAAGTTATATAAAATAAATTGGAAAAAATTTCTTAATTACATATAAAGGTTTTTTTCTAAAGGTACATTTCTTAATTATATATAAAACTGGGAAAGGTTAATGTTAAAAGCATGAGATGTTTTTATTACTAATTAGAAAATATTATTTATTATAGAAAACAAATTAATGAGATCATTATTTAAGTTATAAATTATAAATACATATTTGGTTTTTCATTCGCTATATATATAATAATATATATGTAATAATAGTGAAAACTATAATTAATACAGATTGAATTTTAACTCGACTCGTTAAGTTTTATGGATTTTTTAACGAGTGATAAAAGTTATTACTTTATTTATTATATATCTTTGGATAACAGTCAATTTGCATTTTTTATCTTTTAACAAGCTTAACTATTAGTTTTAATTTACTGGTGAACTATAGATTTTATTTTTCGTATAAAACCCAAAAGAAGTATGAAAGCATAAAAATAATTAGTTATTCGTAACTGTATTTTATAAGAAAAAAATTAAGCTTAACGATGAAATCTCACTGATCGTTCCTTAATTAAGCCTAACGATTCAAGTAGTAATAGCGGAAGAGTAGAAGCATTCTGAGTATATAGCCGATTAGATGTCCCTACTGAAAAATCTAACTGAAAAAAAATACAGAAAAACCTCACCTGAGATCTCAGGTCGAAATGTCACCTGAGATCTCACCTGAGATTTGCCAAGTTATTTTTTTTTACAAAAAATTCGTTAAAACAGCCACTTACTTACTAGAACGTATTTTATGTACAATTTTTCAAAGTTACAAAATATTAATAAAAATACAAAATTTACATAAAATACTTTATAACATATACTTTCCAGTGTATCATACAGATGGTACTACCACAAAGGCGTACAAGAACATTGTAAGTGGCTGTTTTACCGAATTTGTCGTAAAAATAACTATTTGGCAAATCTGAGGTGAGATTTTTCAGTAGGGGTAAAATGTTTACAGTAGAGATAAACGATCACTGAGGCAAGGCAACCAACTCTTTGGGCGCATTCATAAGAATTTTTTTTGTTTAAAGTACAAGATAATTTAGATAAGATTGAAATCTGAACTTGATTTCTAATTTTCGTCCTCTGGTTCCTCATCGTCATCTATTTCTTCTTCTACTTCTTTGTCAGCGCACCCGTCTCCTTTTCCTAATCTCTCTTTGTCAGCGCACCCGTCTCTTTTTCTTAATCTTTCTTTGGCATGCTGCAACCATTTCATGGCATGCGTTCTACAGTTTACTTTGGTGAATTTGGAATTAATGTGAGTAACAGCTTCTGAAATTTATAAATACTTATATTTAAGTGAAAAAATCAATTAATAGAGATACAGTGAAACCTCGCTTAACGGACACCTCTCAATAGAGGATACCCCGCTTAACGGACGATTTTTCACGAATCTGTCACTGTCCGTTATCTCGAGATTTCACTGTACATAAATTAACTTTTTTTACCGATTAGGTTCTTCGCGACATTGGTAGTTTCGAATCCGCGTTTTTTTGTGTTTACATTGGTCCAAGAAAACAGGACAGCGACCTCATCATTCATCGTTTCCTTTATAGCCCATCGGACACAGTCCCCCTCGCTCTTTCCACCGACACTTTTGATGAAATTTTTCTGAAAAAAAAATCAGGGATGAAAAAAAAATATATTAAAATTTATCGAAGGCTAGTAAGCAAACCTATATAACTCGGTGCTTGCTTTGCCTTATTGTTTAAATATAAAAATTAAAATTAAAACGAGAGCAAACGAGCAAACCTACATAACTGGGCGCATGCTTTGTTTATTGTTTGAATAAATAAATAAATATATACCGCAGACAGGTAAGAAAACCTACTAGACTCGGTGTTAGCTTTGCATATTTGTTTAAATAAATAAATTAAAATTAAAACAAGGGCAAGCAAACCTACATAACTCGGTGTTAGCTTTTTCAAGTAAATAAATAAGAAATAAATAATTTTAAAAAATAATAATAATAAATACTAAGTGTGCAGGATTACAAAGTTTAGTTGCAAAAAAAATTTATTAAATAATACAAATACATAAATACTTACGAACTGCTTTTGAGTCTCTGCTGACTCAAGTGCATCGTTAAGTTGATCGAATTGATCTTCATCAAACACCGGCAAGTTCGGTAATAAAGTGGCTTCATCGTCATTGT
>CABEGB010001356.1:0-84093 GCA_901521435.1 Crematogaster levior
TCACGAAACAAATCACGAACAAATTCTAAAAACTCTACTGTTTCGTTAAATTTATTTTGAGATCTTTCATCTCCTATTTTTTTTCCTAATGCGACTAATTGACTTCGCGAAGTAATTATTGTAAACCATTTAGAAACAATCTCTATAAATAAAGCCGTTGTTTTATAATCATCTTTCTTTTTTTCATCTCCTAAAAAATTTAACGCACTGCTAACATCTCTATTAATCATATTAGTTGCTTTATTAACTTTCATCTTATTAAATTTTGTTAAGGTAATGACATTTTTATTTAATTTTGGTGCAAGTTTGAAATACAAATTCTCTTGTATATCTACTAATTCAGTCAGATGAGAAAATTGAACGGTACATGATGATAATTTATTACATTTTTGTATTTGATCCGGCAACGTAATTACTTTATTATTGATTAAAGCTGTTTTAAGATTTTTTAGGAGATGTGAACCATCGGCAAAAAAAAATAATTTACGTTTATTATCTATTGTTATTTCTCCTAAATAAAACAAGTAAATAGAAAAAAAGAGTACAAAAACATATTAATAATTAATATTAATAATAATAATAAATTGATATTTAACATTTTGATCATTTATACAATTTTTATAGATAGAAGTAATTGCATAGAATCCAAAAAATTATGCAATTACAGAAATTTAATAGATTTACCGCGACTATTAGCAATAGTAGTATTTCCAATAAGAAAATTAGTTGATGCATCATGTTGTTTGCCAGGTATAAGACTCATTTCATCCAGAGCCAATATACAATCCTTTTCTCTATCATCTTGAAATTGTAATACTTTGTCTTTCAAAGCCTCAAAGATATCATCACATATTCCTGGCTCAAAATTAAGTGTTTCAATACTTCGTCTGAGTGTGCGTGGTGATGGCAGAGGAATATTTTGTTTTATAAGTTCTTTATAGCCGCTCGCAGTACAAGAAAATTTCAGTCGAAGTGCTTTTTTGATGGTTTCATCAGACCATCTATATACTTTGCGTTTTGAAGAATCTTTTTGAAGCCATTCAATTTGATCATTATTAAAAACTTTATGTAATATCTCTGAAGACTTTAACACATTTTTTTCAATATGTAATTTTTTTAGAGTTTTCAATTTTCTTATACGTTGCAATAGATTTTTATTCGTTTTTTCAACTCTAGAAACAACTGTGTTGGCAATTTTAAGTTTTTTATTTGCTTCTTTTAGTTTACTTTCTAAATCTTTTATCCGTAGAGTAGATTCTAGTGTTGGCTGATTAATATCTGATGTTTGAGTGTCAACAGTTAATTGATTGTCTTCTTCCAGATCTAAATCTTCCAGGTCTACATTGTTTACTGTTTGATTGTCTAGTTTGGTAGATATAGACGATTCTTTTAAAATATTCGAATTATTCTCTTCATTATTTATAATTGTTTTTGAAAGTGTTAAAGCAGATGCAGAATCCTTATTTGGCGAATATATATTAGAAATAGTTAACGTGTCATTATATTCCTGAGTGTGATCCATCTATAAAGAGTAATTTTTTTTATTAGATTATATTTAAAATAATTTTTAAATCAAATAAACATACATTGCGAGAGTTATCCTCGGTGTCTTGACTTTTCAAGATACTTTCATTATGTGCAGGAAAAATTGTTGGAACAGCATTACATTTTAGTTTTCTTTTTCCATCTATTCTAGGTTTCTCCCACATGTCTTCCGAAAAGTGATCCTAAAAATAACATTTTAACATTATTTATATAATCTGGTTCAAAAATGCTTGAGATTCTTTTGATTTTAAGAATGCACAATACGATATATTTTTCCAATAATTTTGATCCAACCATACAGATAGCTATCATCTAATTTTTTAATAATTATTTTGTACTTACTTCACAAATATGGGAATATTGTGATGGTTGCCAATTTTTTCTTCCAATTTCTTTTAGCCATAATGCTCGCCGTTCTAAATTGGTTGGAAAACGTCTCATTGATTTTACCTTTCTTACTATTGTTGAAACAACCAATTATACAACAACCAGTCATTTCTAAAAAAACAAATAAATTTGAAAAATTTATTTATTAAATAAAATTATTAAAAAAAGGTTAGAATGTTATTTTTATTTACTAGGATATCTTCTCCCAAGGATCAATTGCTTTTATCAATTATGTAATATAGAAAGCGTATACATACTGAGCAAACGAAAGCTGGATGTCTTTATAGTCTGGAGATTATTCTACTTCGCAAATCTCATACGAAACGTTTTAGTTTTATCATACGCAGTGTGCGATACTGTCGCCATTTTGCTTCAAACCAAACATTGACCGGACTCTATTGGGTGCTTTCCAGCAAGCCGCAGTGTAACACAGGGTTTGTTCGCGTCGCAATATCCCAATATGCTCCTACTCACTCCAATACGCTCCAATCTATAGTATACGTAACGTAATACTATAGTTTGGAGCGTATTGGAGCGAGTAGGAGCATGTTGGGGCAAGCGACGCGAACAAACCTACAGTGTCCACTAGTATGAGTGAGACACAGGGTGCTTCCGACAATTAATCGGATCTCTGATCGGATTGAACAGTGGTACTCAATCTACAGATTTCTAAATTTCCCTAGACTAATCCGAAATCCGGATCAGTGTTGTTCTCAGAGCCGCTTTTTTCACACATGCGCAATGTAGTTCTAGTAAGATGTAGTGGAATCCAGTACCGTACATGTCACAAATGGGCGCGAAAGTTTTGGCGGTACTCCGGAACCGTTAGGTTAGGCTATGAGACTTGGTAAGTAAATATTTTTAAATATTATGAATAAAAATAATAATTATATATGTAGAAATAGATTATTGCAAGGGACAGGCTGTGATACAGACTGTGATATTAGTAGACGATAGTAGTAGATGGTAGTAAATTGTGATAGTAGTAAAAGTAGTATTGTAGTAGTAGAATATTGTCGTAGAGATAGAAAATAATAAAATAATAGTATGGATAGTAATAAAGGTGCTATTAAAAAACAATTAAATAGACATTTTCAAAATTCATGGTTAGATGAGGATATTTTTAAAAGATGGTTAGCTCCACATCCTACTGAAAATGATAAAGCCATTTGTCTTTTATGCAATATTGCCATCGGATGTTGCAAAACATCTTAATCAAAACATCAAAACATCTTAATTAATTTTTAAATCATATAATTAATTAATTTATTAGAGGATCTAAAAAGCACCTCTTTTATTATGAATTGGATACTTTAGTGAGATCGCGTCTAATGCGCATGTGCGAAAAAAGCGGCTCTGGGAACAACACTGATCCGGATCCGTGTCTCAGCAGTGCTCTCGGGATCAGCTACACTGAAAGAAACAATCGTAGTATTTCTGTAAGCTTTTTTATAAAACAATATATTTAGAAAGTATTTTATTAGTTATTTACTAATTAATCTTGCAATGTTTATCAAATCTATGTTAATAATTGAATAGTAGTTTGATAGTATCAAATATTGTAGAACAAATAAGAAGTAAACTATAACCTCACTATATTTTATTTTTATTAGTTTTTATTAGCTTTTATAACCTCACTATATTTTATTTTTATTAGTTCATTATATTATATAATCATTACATTGAAGTTAATTAAAGCAACATTTTTTATAAATACTTTGAATTTTAGGATCACGCAAATTATAATGAATTCACGAGAAGATAGAATAAATAAATTACATGAGGATGCTATTATTGAGCAAAATCAATTTGGTATGCATATAAAACTGCAAATTATTTTGTTTCCAATGAAAAAATATATTACCGTTACTTTATAGCGTTTTTCCTTGGCTGTACTAGTGCAACACTTACAATCAGCTATATTTGTCTTGCTCTAAGTATAAAGACAAGCAAGACAAACATAGCTAATGTTGCACTTAATATTTACCAGTTATTATTTTTTATTAGTTATATTTATTGTCATTATTATATAGAATAATTAATTATTATTTATTCTTGCCTATCATCTAAAATATTATTAACTTTGATATATGGATACGTGTAATAACAATTTAAATAGTGTACGTCAAACTCAAGGATTATTTTAGGATATTTATTAGAATATAAAAATAAATAATTTTATAATGATTTTGCCAATATATATGAAATAGCAGGAAAAAAATAATTTTGTCTCTCTTTATATACATATGTAGCATAGTATACTGTGACGTCCCGCCAATTTTAAAATTCAAAAACTCCCTTATCTTATAATTTTGCGTTAATAGATACTTATTCACAATCTTACATTATTGCGAATTATTTCTTTCCTTCTCCCACTATTATACATAGATATATACAGGGTGTCCCATTATAAAACATCCAGTCGAATATTTCGAAAACCAAGCCCGGGAGAGAAAAATTTTTCAGACAAAAAGTTATTTGGTTTCGAGGGGCCCATAAGATGATACCATTGGTTTGACCTTGAAGAATTATTTGAAAGTTACATGAAAGTCATCTCAATTTTTTTAAATGGCATCCCCTATTTTTATTACATATTCTTGTAGCTGACCTCGAGAGCTTTCCAAAACACTATAATAAAGTATTTTTCATGAAGTATTTTCCGAGTTATAAAACTTGAAATAATTTCTTAATTTTACATAAACTGTAAAATATCTCGTAAAATATTTACTTTTCGATGATCTTATCTCAATACTTTTATGCACAGAATAATGAGAGGAATCAATTGGTGTAAAGAAAACACATTGTTTTTAAGAAAAATATGTAATTGTTAGTTACAAATTGCATATTTTTTCTTAAAAACAACTATATGTTTTCTTGACACCAATTGGTTCCTCTCATTATTCTGTGCATAAAAGTATTGAGGTAAGGTCATCGAAAAGTAAATATTTTACGAGATATTTTACAGTTTATGTAAAATTATGAAATTATTTCAAGCTTTATAACTCGGAAAATACTTAAAAAAAATACTTTATTATAGTGTTTTGGAAAGGTCTCGAGATAAGCTATAAGAATATGCAATAAAAAGTAGGCAGTTCCATTTAAAAAATTCAATTTGACTTTTATATGATCTTCGTCCTCCACTCAAAGTAAAATTTTTAGTCATCATTAGGTACATTTTTTTAAGCCCTACAACTTTGCTATTTACAATTTTTCGCTATAGTTGATCCTTTTCGAGATATTTGACCGTTTCCGGACTTTTGCCCAACCCTGTATATACAGGGTGTCCCAGACCACCCGTCCACCACATTTAAAAGCTAGGGATGCGATTCTATCAAAAAATGTTGTAGACAAAAGTTGTATGGTTTTAAGGGGGACATAAAATGGTGTCATTAATTTGACCTTGAATAGTTACTTGAAGGTCACGTGAAGGTCACCTTTCATTTTTTAAATCGAAACCTCTATTTTTTATTAGATATTCTTCTAGCTTATCTCGAGAGCTTTCCAAAACACTATAATAAAGTATTTTTTCATTAAGTATTTTTCGAGTTATAAAGCTTGAAGTAATTTCTTAATTTTACATAAACTGTAAAATATCTCGTAAAATATTTACTTTTCGATGACCTTACCTCAATACTTTTATGCACAGAATAATGAGAGGAACCAATTGGTGTCAAGAAAACACATAGTTGTTTTTAAGAAAAAATATACAATTTGTAACTAACAATTACATATTTTTTCTTAAAAATAACTATGTGTTTTCTTTACACCAATTGATTCCTCTCATTATTCTGTGCATAAAAGTATTGAGGTAAGGTTATCGAAAAGTGAATATTTTACGAGATATTTTACAGTTTATGTAAAATTAAGAAATTATTTCAAGCTTTATAATTCGGAAAATACTTAATGAAAAAATACTTTATTATAGTGTTTTGGAAAGCTCTCGAGATAAGCTAGAAGAATATCTAATAAAAAATAGAGATTTCGATTTAAAAAATGAAAGGTGACCTTCACGTGACCTTCAAGTAACTATTCAAGGTCAAATTAATGACACCATTTTATGTCCCCCTTAAAACCATACAACTTTTGTCTACAACATTTTTTGATAGAATCGCATCCCTAGCTTTTAAATGGGGTGGTCTGGGACACCCTGTATATATCTAATATGCAACAAGACGTTGCTATTGGAAAGAAGGAAAATATTAGGAAACAAAATAAAAAGGAAGAAAACGGAAAATCTAAAAAACCCACATAAAATCTAATTATACCAATTAAAATTATTACTAATGTCTCACCCAGTATGTGCCGCGACTTCCATGCATAGGGAGTCTCATTATATATATATTTTTATTACTGGCACAGTATGCCAATCACTATAACTTTAATTAATATCACATACTATATTTATAATAAGACACAATACGCGTATATATATATATATATATATATATATATATATATATATATATATATATATATATATATACAGGGTGTCCCATCGCACTTGTGCAAACGCTCGTGAGCAGGTACGGCACAGTAAACTGAACAGAAAAGTCTTGTACCATTTTGTTAAATTCGCAATAATAAGCGAAATATTTAATATTAAAATTAGGCGAATAAGAGCGCGCCGAAGTACAAGGAGGCAAGCGCTTGAGCCGCCGGAGCTATAGCACGGCCTAGTGTGTCAGCATTGGCTGCCCGGAGATGTGGCAAGAGACGGCAGCGGTGAGGTACGGGCAGCGGCATGCTGACACACCTTTCCCCTCGCCTAGCGTCCCGCTGTCCTAGGTTACCGTGGATCTGTTCTTTTTAACTGCACTGCTGAACTGGTGCAATAAGTTAGAGTGAAAAATATACATTTGTCTCATTTTAACTTGAACAGATCCCGTGTCAAGACTCAATTGCCGATATTATAATAAACTGCCGATATTATATTGAAATAATAAGCGTAAATAAAAATAGTTTTGCATAAAATATGTTATTTCAATATGTGAGGTAACGATTACAACCTGTATTCGTTGTGTTCTGCTTGAAATAGTTTCAGTCTCTCTGTTTAAGTTGGCATGACGCATTTTTAGATTAATTTTATTTTTAATACAAGTGCAGAACTCTTTAATTTTTATCAGGAACTGTAGACCTATTAAAAGTGTTGTTAGGATTCTATTATTCTTAATGTTATTTTTGAATCTTTATTTTCCTGAAATTCGTCATGCCAACTTAAACAGAGAGACTGAAACTATTTCAAGCAGAACACAACGAATACAGGTTGTAATCGTTACCTCACATATTGAAATAACATTTTTATGCAAAATTATTTTTATTTACGCTTATTATTTCAATATAATATCAGCAGTTTATTATAATATCGGCAATTGAGTCTTGACACGGGATCTGTTCTTTTCAGCTGCACTGCTGAACTGGTGCAACAAGTTAGAATGAGACAAATGTATATTTTTTTCACTCTAACTTATTGCACCAGTTCAGCAGTGCAGTTAAAAAGAACAGATCCACGGTAACCTAGGACAGCGGGACGCTAGGCGAGGGGAAAGGTGTGTCAGCATGCCGCTGCCCGTACCTCACCGCTGCCGTCTCTTGCCGCATCTCCGGGCAGCCAATGCTGACACACTAGGCCGTGCTATAGCTCCGGCGGCTCAAGCGCTTGCCTCCTTGTACTTCGGCGCGCTCTTATTCGCCTAATTTTAATATTAAATATTTCGCTTATTATTGCGAATTTAGCAAAATGGTACAGGACTTTTCTGTTCAGTTTACTGTGCCGTACCTGCTCACGAGCGTTTGCACAAGTGCGATGGGACACCCTGTATATATATATATATATATATATATATATATATATATATATATATATATATATATATCGTCATGATGCGTACAATGCATTCAAATAATCATCTTTAGTAAGCGACGTCGAAAAGGTAGGAAAACCAGATAAAAATTATAAAATTAAAATCAAATACAAAAACAAATCTAGCATATTCGTTATCAAATTATATTAATGTCTATTTATAATTTTACAAATTATTTCTTTTAATTATTGTTTGACATAAACATATATCCTCTATAATGTTTAACGCTAATTTCACTATTCCATATATGTATTATTCTTCTGTTCTTAATTTTTAATTTCTACCCTTTAGCATATGTTCATATTTTGCATAGTATTTTATGTTTTAATTTCGTTAATACACAGATAAATATACCCTATAACGGAATGTGCAAAGAAAAGATAAGAAACTCATATAAAAATTATAAAATACAAAAAGGCTAAAAAGGGTACAATACACACGTATACATATATTCTCATACACTTATTACATTATACCAGCGTTAGATATGTATTTTAATTATATACTTAAACGTTTAAGTTACTTTTAATTCACTTGTAATTATTATATGAGGCGACTAAAATTTAATTGCATTAACCAATTAATTATGCTTTACTTCTGCTCGGCTAATCCTCCAAGTGCCTTGCTTTCTGTTAGACTATCCTCGTTTCACACGTACAATTTCCTACGCTCCCTTTTTATTAAGCTTACTTTCTCGCACTCGTATAAAGTTATACTCTATTGCTAGCGCACCGCTACTATACATAATTCTATTAAACTTACCTTGTCTAATGCATTATTACTCATATACCATATGCAATTAAACTATCTTCCTCCTACACATGCAATTCTTACGCCCTTGTTAAAACGCAACTCCTTTGTTACAATCTTACTATATACCACGCTTCATAAATTATTCAGAACATTTTCTTTTAATTAAATTACTCCCTTTATTATTATTAAATACATATGTTATACTTTATCATTAATTTCTTTTGTCGTCTTATGCAACGTTATATATCTCATACTATTGCTAAGGATTAATGCGAATTATTAAGTTATTCACGTCATACACTTACAAATAAGTTAACATTATTGTTCACTTGCCGCAACCTTGACGAAAAAATATTCATTTCACCCTTTATCAAAGTTAATAAGTCTCAACAATTCTTGCCGCCTCATACCACCGCGCAAAAATTGTTGAATTAAAGTTGCGAGACGCCAAAACGTCTGACAGATAAGATGAGAAAAATACTCGGGTTGCATTTATAATTTACCAAACTATTCGTCACCAGGCTGATGCAAGTTAACATGACGTAGAGCCGTACGTCACGATTTCCTACCCTTTAAGTTTTGCATTTAAGAGCGTACTCCCTACTCTATGTACACCCCCTCCCCGTTAAAATCTTGAGGGCTCGGAAAATCTGCCGTAGCTCATAAAGAGGAGCGAAAAAGTCGACAGAAAGAAGTGAGAGTTTAAAGCAAAAAGACGCGCTCCGGCGTAATTGAAAATTAACTTAGAAATTTTACGACAAGAAACTTGTAACATCCATACAAGTGTATTCAGTGAACATTATTGTTAAAGTTAAAGTTTTGTAAAGAAAGAAGCGAGAGTTTAATGTGTAACCACGCGCTCCAGTTTTCGATTATAAAAGACTTAGAATTATTTTGCGAGTGTGTTCAAAGAACTTAGAAATTTTTCACCAAGTGCATTGTTAAATACTTATATACTAAGAAAGATCAGAGTTTTCGAGGTGTAAAGACGCTACTCAGTTTATCATACAAAAGAACTTAGAATATTTTTCAGAGTATGAAATTTATATACTTATACCCAAGTTATTCAGTCATACGAGTTGTACTCGTCATTACGACAGAGGCCCGAGGCTTCAAGTGCCAAAGGAAAAGAGCTATTTCATTGTCGATCTTACTCAAATCAGCCATCAATACCAAGAAATATTTTGTCAAGGAGGAAATAGTTAACCCAATTAAAGGTTATTGTGAAATCAATCACCGTAAGTCTTCCATTACTTTATTTTGCTTATATTTCTGCTGATTATTACGGCCGAACAATCATAATCTTACCTTATAATCCGTCATTTCGTATCTCACATTTAAGTAACTCTCTATGTCCATCATTTAATTTACAATAATAATTATGAATCTTTAATAAATTTTTCTTTCATTAACGTTAACTATACCCTAAATTGTTATCTTTTTATTTAATCAAGGATGCTTAAATTTTTTCGATCATTATAATAATAAAAAAAATAAATCACTTTGTCGCTTTACTCTTATATTGCTCAACCCTTAGCATCCTTACAGAATCTTAAAATCCGAATTATTAGATCGTAACTGTTATAATCTTATTGAAACGGCCTGTTTGATTTTTATATTGTGTAATTCAAGTGTTCAACTATTTCAATCATCCCAAAGAAATAATTACGGCCTAACATTACGCCTATATTATTAATGTAAATTATTGAATACATTTGTGAAATTTCAAAGTTACTGTTAATTTAATTAAGTTTATTGAATAATCGATGATACATTCAACTGTCAGTTGCTATTTTTGAAACGAAAGTATATACACATATATTTGAACACTTGAAGATTTCGAATTTAATTATTGTAAATCATTTTAAGAGATAGGAGGCTGAACATTTATGACCTATAAGCCTTAGCGCCATTATTGTTTAATTGAATATATTGTTTAAAATTTATGTAGACCGCGTATGATTAATTAATACATTTATAACTGTTCAGCAGGCCTTCTCATTTAACTACGATATGTTCAATGTACGGTTAAATGTAAAAGAAATTGACAATGATCTTGTGGCGTAAACAGTGATTACAATTAAATTTGAAATTCGAATAAATTTTGGTTTATAATTTCATACGTATATGTACCAATTGACTCTGATAGAAATTACAATTATATTACCACGTTACTTATTAACTATAAATTTTTCAATTTATACCCAATCACCATTCTTAACATTTTACATTGACTTTAAATTAGAACCTCGTGTTGTCATAGAAATCAAGTAACTTTTGCCATAACATTAATTATAGTTGAGCAATTTAAATATCTCTTTCATTCTGAATTGTTAAAATCAAACTTTGACATTTGAGTTGATATTTGATTTTACGTCACAAATTGCCTTATATTTATTACAATCACCCTTTCCTAAATCCCATTAACAATAATCATTCTTACAGCTGAAAGTGGCAGGAGAATAAACAAGTTGCTAGATTCTTTCAAAAGAATTTATACATTAAATTTTTACATACCTTCATTGAGTCTTTTAAATATTACTAGTAACAACTTTCATTTCCGTTTGAATCTTTAAGGTCTACTAACTCCCTCTTAACGCGTGTCCAATAAACTCTAGCAGAGCTAGGTTGAGGACCGCGGATTTTAATACCCTTCCGGAAATCGGCGTGTACCAGAAACTCTAGCAGAGCTAGGTTGAGGGCCGTTGCTTTTCCTTCCTAATTTTTCCTTCAGCCGCGGATTCTGTAAACTCTAGCAGAGCTAGGTTGAGGGCCGTGGTTTCCGTTTCCTCCCTTTTAATGATAAATATTGGAATAATTATCTCAAATTTTTCCTTCAGTCACTATAATTAAACCTTCTAAATAATTAAATCAACATTTTAAATTCATGTACTTCTATTTCCAACAAAAGCTTTCCTTTATTATTATAACTGTTCATTTGTTTTATTCGATAATTTTATTTCTATTAGTATCTCTCGTTTTCTCTTTTACTTTTGCGCTAGCAACTTGTTTCTGCCTGAAGAAATAAAATATTTTATAATTACCCTGTGTCAATTATTATTGTTAACCCTTTTATTGAATCGAATATTTCATGTGCTTATTGTTTATTGATTGAATATTTCATATGCCTATTGAACATTTTATACAGATGTCTTTAATTTGAATATTTCATGTAATTTTGTTAATACTGCTATTATCCTTTAACGTACTCTTGAGTTTTCGAATTGCCATAAATCAGTTATTTCCAATTATTTCTTTTCGTTTTACTTTAAATAGATAGTCAGGTCGGACCAACAAAGATTAATTAATTAATTTATTTCAACTAACTTTATTCTTTCTCGCTTGACCCTCTGTGACGACAGCTCTCGCCAATCCCCGGTAAAGCCTGTGTAAGCAGGTTGACCGAAAACAACAAAGGAGAGCACCTCCGCAGGTACACCGAGGTAGCACCTGTGAAGGAAAAAATATTGCGAATCGCGGATCAGTTTTCAATTCAAGACTCATTACTTCCTATTTCCATTAACATAGAATTCATCTTATTTTATCTTATCTTATTTTATCTTGAACCGCGGGACGTAACAATACCATTTTAATAATTTTGCTTTTTTACAGAAAACTGTAGATTTCAATGGAATACGGAAACAACGAAACTTTTAATAGAAGAAGTAAGAATTCATGCAGCATTATTTAATAATAAAAATTATATGCAGAAAAGAATTTGGAATAGGATAGCAAATAAATTTAACGAAAAAGGATATAACATAACAGAAGATCAGTGTTCCGTTAAGTGGAAAAATTTGAAACAGAAATATAAATCTGTTCGTGACCTTAATAATAAAACTGGCAACCAAAGAGAATCGTGGCAATATTTTGACATCATGGATGACTTGATGAATAACAGACCTGAGGTAACACCCATATCCCTTGCCTCCAGTACGCACGGATTTCGAATAAGAAGACAATCGAGTTCATCTGAAGAAGAATCTTCTAATGAAAACGATTCCATCGCTATCAATACTTCTGAAGGGCATAAGCTCAGAAAACGCCGAAAATATAATGAACCTAAGTGGGTTAACACACTTTACGAACAAAGAGAAGCCCATCATGAACAGAATGTTCAAATGCAGAAGAAATTTTTGCGTTTATTTGAAAAATATTTACAAAAAGATAACACACACTAAAAAAATATCTAAGGACTTATCCAGACAAACTTTCATAATCGCATATTATATATGCATAAAGAAATTGATTGGTCCATAAATAAATAAGAAATGAACCAAATAATTTTTTTATGCATACGTTTATGCGACTATGCAAGTTTGTCTGAATAGACCCTAAGAGTCATGGCAGTATTAAAAAATGAAAAAGTACAATATTTTTTGTTTTTGCAATTAACTCTGATTTATTCTAATAGAAAAAACAACCCATTGAAATTAATTTAAAATATTTAAAAATTATTAGATTTATTTTTTGTTTAAAATTATATTTTGTGTTTAGTATTACATGATTATCTTTTTATGAGAAAAATGTGATTTATGTATAGTATACATGGGTTATAATTTTTACTAATATTTAGTATTTTTATCAAAGCGTTTTTCATTATTTTGTTTAATTATATTTTTGACATTTAAATTCTATATTTTGGTTTTAGTTGAGATTTAAATTTAATAGAATAATATGTAAGTAAAAAAATTATTTAAAAGATTTTGTTTATTTTTGTATTTGATGCGCGTTTTGAATTTTCTTTGTACACTGTAAGATTAATGCATTATAATATAATTATATTTATTTACTGAAACATAAAAATTTACTAATATATATATTTTTATTAATAATAAACTAGCTTTTATCTGCTGAATACAAAAGTTGGAGAAAAATTCATGATAATAGTAAATACTTAAAAAAATTTCAGTAAACAAATATATCAATAATATTAATAAGATGTGACAATATTTATTTAAGTATGTAAAAATGGAAAATATGACTAAAATCAAATGTTTATGTTTGTTAAATATTGTAGTCTAATGCAATGCATTTATTTTATGTTCCTTTATTTGTGTATTAAACCAAAGACTGATATGATGATAAAATTCATAATATACAATAATTCAAGGTTAATTTTAAGTTAATTAATATATAAGCGTTTATGTGAGAAATAAAGTAAGAAAATTTATTTGTTCTATATATTACATAATATATTAAATTATAATTGCTTTTACAATAATAAATGTTAATTAAATAATAATTGTGCAATAATGTCTCTTTTCTCATCTGCTCCCATAACTGCATAATTATTGTCATTTATATTTTCCAATTCTAAGATGTCCAACGGTTCATCCTCATTATCAATACAAATATTATGCAAAATGCAACATGCAAGTATAACTAATGGTATCATTTCTGTATTATATATATACACATATTTTAGTTTTCGAAATCGTCCTTTTAATATACCAAAAGTTCTTTCAATTATAACGCGGGTTGATGATAATTTTCTATTATAATTATGTTGCATATTATTTAGATGACCATTGTCACGATATGGAATGAGCATATGATATGATAATGGGTACGCAGAATCAGCTAACAAATGAGTATGTTGTGGAAAATATCTTTCTACATTATGATCTATCCTATTTTTAATATCACTAAACCGCCAAACTCGGGCATCATGAACGCTGCCACAAATTCCCGTGAAAACATCAATAAATTTCATTTTATGATTGCAAATGCCTTGTAATAATATAGAATGGAATCCTTTTCTGTTTAGGTAACTATTTGGATATTCAATAGGAGCACTGATGGGAATATGGCAGCCATCAATGACGCTCACTACACCTGGAAAATTACTGATGGCAGCAAATTCCTGTTGTATATTTACAATTTCGTGAACTTCTGGCCATTTAATATAATTTTGGACATGTTGTTCTAATATATAAGCTACATTAAAGACACATCTCCATGTAGTGTCTTTAGATACTCCAAATCGATCTGCAACGGATCTGAAATAAAAAAACATTTTCAATGCAACAAAAACTTAAAATAATATGCATGAAAATTAAATACTATTATTCACAAATTTTTTCTGTATGTACATCGTATTCCTGCAGAAGTATCATAACTTAAAATATTTTTTACTCCGCGTACAAATCATCAAAGATAATAATTTTTAAAAATTAAATAATTATCAACAATACATAACTTCAAACTTAACAATCTTAGACTTAATCAAGTCAAATTAATTTAAAGTATAGACAATTCAAATTTCTCTTATACGCCCTATTGAAAAAATTCATTTGCGATCACAATTGAGAATTTAACTGAAAACTCTAGTAAGAACTCAAACGGGATTTCAGCAAAATTACTCATATGAGAAATGAAAAAATTATTTTTTTTTTAATTATAAGATTTTAATTTTTTAGCATATTTGTAAATCAAAATTTTAATTAACATATACAAATTTTAATTAACATATACAATAATAAAATCAAGTTACATTTTTAAAAAACAATTTATTAATAGAAAAGTAAATTGGGTACAGCCGCAATATATTTATTATTACTTAAACCTATATAAACACAAATTTTGTTTATACTTTCTGTTACAATTGCGCACAAATCTGTATCAATACTTATAATTTTATATAAAAATTTACTGTTATTATATAAAACTGCATTAATTTTGTTACATATAGTGAGTGCAATATTATATTCAGCATCAACAATGAATGATATGATTTTTATACACGTTCCATCATTTAATTGAGCGTATGAGTTATTCGACCGATTATTCTTTAATAAGCATGAAGTATACAAACAGCCACATTTAACTATTCGATAATATTTCTTAGCTGAATATAGCGAAAGATTAAATTTTGATGCTATATCATCTTCAATAATATCACCTGAACCAAAATACGTTATATTTCCAAGTTTAATACATTTTTTAACTCGTGTAGCTATTAGATCTTCGCAAAATCTTTTCGTTGCTTCGGATATACTATTGCTAATTCTACTTTCTAAAACAATCATACTACATTGAAGATTTGAATATCTTACAATTTGTTGATTGATTCCTTTCGCACAATGTATAACATTTAATAACTTGTTATTATTTGATTCAAATGGGAAAGTGCCCATAATGGACCCCAATTATATACACTTTTACAAATATGTAACAATTGATGCACATTGTATGTCATAGCACGTTTTTCGTACAGCATCTCTACACCTAATACAAACTTATGAAGTGATTCATCAATTTTATCTAATTCCTCGACTGAAAGAGAAGTTTTTAAAAGACCATGTAAACTTTCTGCTAATAAAAACCAGTGTTGCAGAATTTCATCATTCACTACTGTTTCAAGTAGAGGTACACTGTAATAGAATAATTGCTTTATTAACATTTGTGTTATATACATTTTAAACTCGTACAGTAAAGTGTTTGTGCTAGTGCGCGCGCCACATTAGATGCTCTGTACATTGTTTCCATTATTTGCACTATATAAATTTTCTTCTTTTCTTCTCCTTTTCCATATTACGCTCCACATTCTTGCCAGCGCACGCTCTCCTGTTATTTGTTGCTTCCAGCTTTCACGTTTATCTCCCGTAATTTCGCACTTCTCAAAGACGTGTTGAAGTGTCTCTTCCTCTTTTCCGCATAGTCTGCATGTCCTATTCTCTTCTGATTCCCAGTATTTGTTTGCTCTCGTTTCGGTTCCTAGTCTAAATCTTGCCTTCATTTCCATCGCTCCTTTCTTATTGTTCTCCTTCTTTAGATATTCTGGCTTCTCTATTGCTTCTGGTGTCAAATGTTTATATTCCTTTGCAAAAGTGGAATTTTCTAGTTTCTCTTCCCAATTCTGTCTTTCTATGCATTTGCTTATTTCCTCTAAATCGATCCAAATTCCGCTTCTGTTTTCCATTTCATGATTATAGTATTCCGTCGACCAACCTCTTTCCTCAAAATATTTTCTCCTTGCGTTTTTCCATCCTTCACTTTTTTTACCTTTATTGTTCATTCCTATTTCTGCGCTGAATTTACTCTTTACTCTTATACATTCTTTAATCAGGTCATTTCCTTCACTTCTCATAATTTTTTCTTCATACTTTACTGCTCTTATTCCTGACTTGGTTGCAATTTTATTTCTTTTTGTTTCTAAATGTAGCATGTGGCTGGGGGTCTTCTGGTCTAGTTTTAGCGTCCATTTTATATACTTATCCTGTATACTTTCCATTTCTTTGTATTCCTTCCAGCCCCATATCTCTACTCCATACATCATAATGCTCTCTACCAAGACTTCAAACAGGTACATTCTTTTTTTCCAGTTGTCCTTGAAATTTCTTTCTCCTAAACTCCATATCTTTCCTAAAACAGCCATAGCTTTCTTTCTTATGTTCCTTATGTGTGCTTCTTCTCCATTGTTTTTTTGCAAGGTATATCCGAGGTAGCTGACTTCTTTCACCTCCTCGATTTCTTTTCCTTCCCACGCAAACCTTATGTTCTTCTTCCTTCCTCCTGCTTTTCTTCCTCTCATTATTTTTGACTTATCTATATTTAATTCCAGACCTCTTTCTTGTATGTATTTTTTGAACTTCTTCATCATTTCTTTTATTCCTTCTTCATTGTTTGCTAGTAGCACAACATCGTCCGCATACGAGACTGTCCAAACCTTCTTCTTTCCTATCACTATTCCTCCTAGTTGTACTTTTTTCATGCTGTCTTCTAGATCTGCAAAGGCTAGGTTAAACAGAGCTGTACTGAGTGGACAGCCCTGCCTCACTCCCTTTTTAGTATAGTTCTTCCGAAAGTCTTTCATTTGTTTTTATCCTAAAAGCTGTTCCATTGTATATCTCTTTAATTCTTTTTCTTAATTTACTGCTGATTTTATTTTGCTCCATCAGTTCCCATAATTTATCTCTTCTTAATTTATCAAAGGCTCCTTTCATATCCGCGAAGAATAGGAAGATTTCTCCTTTTTCTTTCTTCGTTTCTTCTTCCATGGCTGTCTTCACAATGTATATAGCTTCCAAGGTTCCTTTTCCTTTTCTGTATCCAGTTTGTGTTTCTCCTATTAATTGTTTTTCTTCCATTTCATTCTCTAGCCTTATCCTGATTATCTCCGCATAGATTTTATATCCTGTGTCCATTAGCGTAATTCCTCTGTAGTTTTTTACGTCATGTATTTCTCCTTTTTTGTGTACGGGCATTATTATACCTGTTTTCCATTCGGCTGGTAGCTCCTGTTGTCTATTCCATATCTTGTTTATAATTCCGTGCAGTTCTTCAGCTACCTCTTTCCCACCATATAGCCATGCTTCGTTTGGTATTTTATCCTCTCCTGCTGCTTTCTTTTTTCTCATCTTCTTTATCACGTTATTCACTTCCTTTAAGCTTATTTCTTCTTCTTGGTTTACCGTCCTTTCGAATTCTTCAATCCTTTTTTCTACTGTCCCTTCCATTTGATTTTGAAAATGCTCTTTCCAATCACTCATCTTAATTTTGTCGCTTATCCTTGTTCTTTTTTTCCTTTGTTTATTTATAATTTCCCAGAATTTCTTGCCTGTCTTATCCTTTTTCGCTTCAATCCATTCTTTTTCTTTATAATTCATTTTCTTTTTCTCTAAAAGGTTTCTGTACTTTCTCCTGTTGACTAGGTACTTATCTTTTTTAGATTCATCTTCTGTGTATCTTCTTTTGGCTTCTTTTAATTCTTTCTTAGCTATGTGACATTCCTCGTCCCACCATCTTCTCTCTTCTGTTCCATCTTTCATTTTCATTTTCTTCCACGGAATTGCGTTTCTTAATTTGTTCTTTAATTCTTTCCATTCAGACGCTTTTCCTATTTTTTTTAGCCTTTCTTTGTATTCCTCTAGATCCTTGTCCGACCATGTAAGTATCTCTTTCTCTTTTTCTAGCTCATCTTCTCTTTCTACTCCTGTATTCAAACATACTTTAATTATTAAATGGTCCGAAGCTGTTCCTTCCACTATTTCCATTTTCTCTATTCTTTCTTCTCCTTTCCTATTTGTAATGACATAGTCAATTACTGATCTTCCTGCTGCTCCGATATAAGTCATGCTGCCTTTTTCCTCTCCTTGTATGTTTCCGTTGATTATGTAAAAGCCATTTTCTTCTAACCATTTTATTAGAGCTCTGCCCTCTTCATTTATCATTTTGTCCTCTGATGTTCTATTTTCTCCGTCCGTGACGTCTTCAATTTTGCCTCCTTTTTCAGCTGTTCTCGCATTGAAATCTCCTCCTATTATAATATATCCGTTTTTGTTTTCCTCTATAATTTCAGATAATTTCTCATAATTTTCTTTCCTGAATTCTCTCATATAAATACTTATTACTATGAAGACCTCACTCCCTGTATCAATTTCCATTTTCATTACTTCATCTGTCACCTTCTCCATTTTTAGTTTTTTTGTTATCAGCGTTTTCTTATACGCCATTGCCATGCCTCCTTTTGGTCTACCTCTCTTTCTTTCTCTTCTCGCTTTTATCTGCAAGGATTCATGGTTTTTCAACTTGTATTCCATTATTTTATCCTCTTTTTCTATCCATGTTTCTGAAATGTTAATTAGGTCGGATTTTCTCAGTTGCTCCCAATCCTCTTCTTCTAAACTTGTTATACCTGCAACATTCCAAAAGATTATTTCTAAATTTTTCTTCTCCTTCTTCTTTGTCTCTTTTTTGTCTGAGCTCAATGTTCTTTCCTTTTTTCTGTTAGAAGTCTTGTGCTTCCTCTTCTCTGTTTCCTCTCCGAAACCATTTTTCTATTTTTTCATTCCAGTAATACACATCATTGTCTGTAGTAATTTTGTTATACCCTGTTTTGCATTTTATGCCGTTGTGCTCCAGTTCTCTTCTTTTCTTGATTACTTCTTTTTTGTTTTGCCTCTCCTTCCACGTTGCATCATCATTTATATAAATTTTATCTTTTTCTTCTCTTAATTTACTTTTCTTCTTCATTATTTCCAGTTTCTGCTCTTTGGTCTCTAGCTGCACTCCTACAGTTTTTCCTGCATTCTTTATCCTCCACATTTTTCTTATTTCTACCTTAGTTTCCAGTTTCTGTGCAAACCAACATGCCAGGCTTTCTTTATCTTTTATTTCCATTCCCTTGATTATCACATTTTTCTTTCTTCTTTCTCTTGCCGCTACTTCCACTATCCATTCCACGTCTTTCTTCATTTTCTCCTCTTCCTTTGTATCTTCTCCACTTTCATGCTCCTTTCTTTTACCAAGTTGTTTTTCCTTTAATTCCTTTTTCATTGTGTTAACTGTTTCTTCAAGTTTATTTACTTTAGTTTCGTTTGCTTTTTCCTTTCTATCTTTCTCTCGTATGATGTCAACCATTTCTCTTTTCATTATTTCCAATTTCATGTTAGTATCTTCTTCCAAATCTCTCATCATTTTTTCCATTTCCTTATTCTCTTTCTCTATTTTCTCTAATTTTCGGTTCAAGCTTTCCCATCTCGTTTTGTCCTCTTCGTCTCTTGAATCAAGTTTATCTTTTATTTCTTTAAACATCTTAAAAATAGCCGAGGTTTCTTGGCTACTTTCGTTCATGTTTACTTCCACTAGTGTTTCGCCTTTCTTCTTTGGTTCTTTTCCACCGTGTTCTGGACTCTCTGCTTTCCTTTTCTTTTTTTCTTCTTCCCTGTTTGACTTTTTGAGCCAGTTAGTTATTCGGCTAATACCTTCGTTACTACTCTCGCTTATGCCTCTGCTTGTAATACTGTCATTGCTCTTTACCGAGCTGCTCCTGCTTCTAATTGAGGTACACTGTAATATAATATCCAATTTTCCCATTCTCTCGCTTTCCAATGATTTCTATCCGCTAAAGATCTTGTTAATCGACTTATCTGATTTGGAGCTTGTATTTGAAGCAAAGAAGAATTTAGTTTCTCAATGTCATCTTTTTTAAGTAATTTTAAAATACATTCGGTTATTTGTTTTACTACGCCAGCTAAATAACAATGTAAATAATCCGGTACAAAACCATTTATTATATTAAAAAATGGTAAATTAATTAAAGGTGTAACATATTTCACACCCCCGATAATAGTTCCACTTTTAACAGCCCGTTTTCCACATTTTCTCATATATGCTGTATCTCTGTCTTTTGGACGATAATGAAGAATAGGAAATCTCACACATCCATCCTGCCATTTCCCGGGATGCAAACACCAACCACAGGAATTATAACCATTGAACTGCACTAATCCTTGCATCGGAGCACGAGCTACAGCATCGACACAAGATATTAGTAGATATAATTTAAGCATTCGCTTATCTCCATGGATTATACATTCTATCCCCTTTTTATTAATTATGTTCATTTCTTTAACAAATATGTATAAAAAAGTTTTCATATCCGGCTTATTTTTGCCAAACCACATTCCACATGTCAGAATGTTTTTCAATCGGTTTTGAGGTGGTAACTCATTTATTTGTATCTGTATCGGCCATATAGAATCTTGAGAACTTTCAAATCTTGGTGCGCCATCCGTATTGAATACAGCGGTGACATATCGATCCTTCTCATTTTCAGGTAAGTTGTTTACAAACATTTTATAGCAGTATCCATCATAAATATCTTGAATCTCCTCAGTTTCATTACATCTTTCGCGTACGATATAATTATAGTAATCTTCATGACTTTTTATGAGATTCGAAATTTCAGTGGAGGGATCGAGAATTACAAAATAATTAGAAAGAGATGCATTCGATACATTAATTGATGAGTAACATGTATCACACTGAACCTCTTTATCAATGTCTTTATATTTTCCCAAATAATTTGAACAGTTTGGACAAATCGCGTGGTAGTGTGCTTTTTCTTGAAAATTGAAAAGTTTGTCGATTAGATAACGCGATTCTGGTAATATAGGAATCTCAAAAATATTATTGATCAAACTTATCAAATTGCAAATCGCAGTTAAAGGTAGTGTATGTGTAATACTAAATTTGATTATCATTAACATAAGTTCACCAGGACTTGTTTTAACAGAAGCTGTAGTTTTTTTTAAAAAATCAGCGATTGACATTAAGTCTAAAATATTTTTAGCTTTCTTCGTTGAAACAAATTCATTTGAATATTCATCATTTAATTCCTCAGGTGAAGAAAATATTTCCGATTTCTGCGATTGTACCTAAAGTAATCAGTACAATAATTTTAGAATTTTATATTGTAAACACGAAATGTATTTTATATTATATTAAAATTTCTTATAATAAAAATATAAGAGTATCTTACATACTTCTTCAATCACATTTTTATCAACTGAAAATGCTGCTTCCGTATGAACGTCCATATCATCATTTGTGGTGAAACTATTAAACTCTGCTTTTTCTCTAATCTGGAATTTACATGAAAAAATAACTTGAAATTATTTGTACAAATTATTTGTACAAAAAAATTAAATACGCGTCAAAAATATTTATGTAATAAATATTACCGTTTGAGTATCTTGACATGTTCTGGTCCATTTTTTTAGTCTAGATTTTTGTGAAGCACTAATAGACTCGTCACCTTCAACTAAATATCTTTTTCTGGTCTTTATATTGTTTTCCATTCTTCAGACTATAGAGCTCATAGAGCTCTTAAATTGATAAATGCAGTAAGCATTCACTAAAGCAGTAGTATTTCACTAGAAGAAAAATGTTTACATTAATAAAAAGCAGAAAAATAATACTCAAAATGATAATAGAGATGGCATATAAAAATATAAGAATATTTTATTAGATGGAAAATTATTATGGGTGCTTTCCAGCAATACAGGCGACACAGTGTTCATTAGTGTGAGAAGGAACATATCAATGTTACTCACACTAATGGACACTGTGTTACACTGTGTCTTACTGAAAAGCACCCTGTAACATTTTCAAAAATAATATATATAACATCATGACATACTTCTAATAATAATTCACTTATTTTAAAGGAAATGTACCGGTAGTAAATAAGTAGATACTTGACGAACTGTTCGATGCTGCTTATAGTAGCAAACCTCGATTTTAAGTGTACGTAATCCACTGTCGCAATGCGAGCGTTTATAAATACGCACGATAAATAATCACTTTTTCACTAACGTTACGTCCGTTGTAACTCTTTGTTTCACGTGATTGCATGATACGTGCGAAACGTTTCTCAATCTTCCGTAAAACAATTGACAGACAATGGATCTAATACTACGCCGTTCATGCTCAGAGAGCGGATTAATTTGATTGGTTCTTATTTCTAGAACCAATCATATCAAGCGACGCGTAGCGTCGCGACGTCAAAGCCAAGTATTAAGCCAATAAGGATGCAGAATTTTAGATCAAGTGACTTAAAGCTTAATTCTAATTGGCTCACGTAAGCAATTCAGTACGAAAAATCGTATCGTGTGCCGAAGGCTTTAATCATTGGCGTTCAGCAGCAGAGCAGATCAGTGAGCGATCAGTGATTATTGGTCCTTTCTATTAGATCCCGAAATCTAGACCAATCATGTTGACGCATTAAAAAGAATTACTCAACAGTTGTACAACAGTTGCGTCTGCTGAACGCGACCATTATAGTATTGGATGTTGGATAGTTGGAAGATTCGAGACATTTCGCGAATGCGTATTGTGTAGCTATCATGAGCAATCACAAACAAAGAGTTACAACGCAACGTTAGTGAGAAAGTGCTTATTTATCGTTTATTTATCGTGCGTATTTATTTAATGTTAACGCTCGCATAGCGACAGTGGGTTACGTTTGTACACTTAAAATCGAAGCCTGCTATTATAAGCAGCATCGAACTATTTGTCAAGTATTTACTTATTTACTACCGGTACATTTTCTTTATAATATATGAATTTATTTAGAAGTATGCCATTATATCATGTATATTATTTTAAAGTGTCATGATAATTTCCTATCTAATGATTCAATTATTTTTATATGTCTTTTATCTATTATTAATTTGAGTATTATTTTTCTGATTTTTATTAATACAAATATTCTTTTAGTGAAGTAATCGAGAAAAATGAGTAAAAGAATTAAATTTGCTTGTGTGAGATTTTTGGATAAAAGAAATGAAAATTTTTGCGTTCCTATAAGATTTGTAAAAGTCAAGGACAGCGAAAAAAATTTGATAACTTTTAATCCAACACATGAAACGGATTTTGAAAGAAATAAAATTTATTTTGTGAAATGGCTGTGTCTAAACAATTCCCAGACAGCACACGGATATCCGAAAAATATCCTATAAACATCCTTCAAGGATATTGAAGATATCCATAAAATATCCGTTTTATGTCCCGTGGATTTATTATGGATATCCATGGTATATCCAAATATGAAATTGGAGGACGTAGTTTAATCCCTGACATGTCCAGAAGATATCCGATGGATGTCGAATGGACATAAATTGATAATACCGGATATACATAACGGACTTCATATGGATGTGAAATAAATATAAAAAAGGGTTATATACTCTCAAAATTTTAATTTATTACATTAAAAAATAAAATATATGCGTATATATATATATATGTATATATATTTATATTTCCTTTAATTATAAAATATATGTTTACATAAAATTATATTACATAATATATATACTTTAATTTTAACGGTATTATATATATATATAAAATATATAATTTAACAGCCTTATATGTATATTTTGTGGTATACATATCTTTAAGGAAACAGAAACTTTAAACTTTGATTTTATATCTTTAAAAGAAAATAATGCTTATTATTAAATAAATCAAAATATATATATAACATTTATTATTTTATGTTACCAGAAACTGAACGGAAATTATAACAGAAAAATCTTAAAATAAATTTGCGAATTGATATTTGATTTTACGACATAAACTTATGCCTTTTTGACTAAAATAACTAATACTTAATAAACTTTTAATAATATTTTTTGGTATAACATATTATTTTACTTGTCTTCCTTCACCGCCCTTTCTTTTGCACGTCTCAACCACGCTTTAACGGCTTCCTCAACTTCTTTTCGATTTGACGCTGCTTTACATAGTTGAGCACTTTCTAAATAAATAGAAAAAAAATTTATATAAAGAAATTATAGTAGGAAGTTGGAGATCAGAGGTCATGCAGGTTCTAGTTGCAATGAAAATCTTCTATATAGAAGACCGAAACGTCAAATAAAGTTTAACTCATTTACAAGAGATTTTCATTGCAACTAGAACCTGCATGACCTCTGATCTCCAACTTCCTACTATCATTTAAAATTTGTGGGTCTGAATCTGGAATTAATTATATGTATATTTTTTCTACCAGTAGTATACTTTTTTAACATTATTATTTCTTAAAACTGACTATATTGTGACTTGATCAACTTGTATCTTAGCGCTTTACATTTAGATTTCAGACATTTAAACGATAATGATTTACCTAGCAACACATTTGCTAAATGTAGCTTTCCAAAAATTTCCTTTTTTTTGGCTCCGTACCAGCTGTATTTTTCAGCACATCTATTTGTAAGGAGAAGTGACAAACATCGTTTTACGAAATCATATGGAGTAGTGCCTCCTATTTTGGAAAGTTCTGTTACCTAAAAAATATGTAAGTAATATTTAATTAATGTAATAAAAATTGACAATGGAAACATAAAAGCAAATTAGTAATAAAGAAAAATACAGAGAACGTACAGTGGATTGAAAATAATTTCGGTCTTGGAGATATTGTTCCACTTCTTCCAATTCTTCTATACTTCGTAAAGGAAAATAAAATTTATTTAAAAATGTAGGCTCATTTTTATCTGTTATGTTTACATTTCCTTGTTGTAAAACTGTAACTTTTAATTCTTCATAGCATTCCTTCATCATTTCTCTCACCAAAAATATTTCTTTAAATACTCTCCGAAATTTTTCATCTGAAAAAAGAAAATAAAAAACTTTTAATAAACAATTTATATATAATAAATGAACCTTCTTCAAATATAAAAGCAATTAATTAAAATGTAGTTGCTTAATTAAGATTAAAACACGTACCATTATTTTTATGTGTGGGGCAGCATGTACAAATTTGTGTATTATTATCAGTCTCATTCTTATCTGCAGTTGTGCTAGAACTTGTATTATTTCTATGCATGTTCACATCTGTCCATATAAAATGACTTATTAACATATTAAATAACACGTGTTTGATAATTAATAATATATTCATACATCATAAAGAATATAATATGATTAAAAAAGTAACATTAGTAGTACATTCTATACAGATAAAAATAACTACAATAAAAATTGCATGCATGTATCACTAACTTTAATTGGAAATTAAAAAATAAAATTATTAATATATATAGCAGGACATATATACATATATATATATATATATATATATATATATATATATATTTCCTGATTATATCAATACCACACATTCTATACATTTATTAACTAAGCAAACATTATTACATATGCATAAAAGTACCTTTTTTTAAATATGTTCGTTGTATGTTAGAAATATCTATACTTGTAGATGATGTCCCAGATACGTCATTATTTAAAGAGTCATACCTCTTTTCGAAATATGTGTTCTCTTTTCTAGTTGTAGACTTTTGAGCTGAAAGATTAATAAATTAATATAATATTTAGCTTATTATAGAAATGATATATAGAATAAATAAGAACTTGTCTAGTGTATGGTTTTGTTTATTAGAATACTTTTCTTTTAAAATAATTTTTCCACATGCATTATTTAAATTGTCATTACTTCTTATATCTAAAATATGAAAGATATTAAAATAAGAAACGCAAATCTCCAATTAGGTTTGATATAATATATGTAAACAATTGCAAATAATTAGTAAATGAAATATTTATGGAAATTACTTTTTTGTGTATCATTCTTTCTACAATATGTGTTTTCTTTGTCGGTTGTAGAGTTCTTGTCTGAAAGATAAACGAATATAAATATAACAATATATAATTTTTTATTTATTATGTCATATTGAATAAATAAAAATTTACTTGCTGGCGCTGAAATTTCTGTATGTGTGTCAAAATATTCTTCTAAATCTAAAAAATGAAATATAATTATATTTTAATACTTCAAAAAAGTCATAGTTTTTTAATAACGTATGAAATAACCGATTGATGCAAAAGTATCATCCAAAAATTGATTTTTGAGTATTTCTTGTACTAAAAAATTCATACATGAAGCAATAAATGAAATGACTAATCATACTTGGTGGAGATGGTAACTTTGTATGTTCTGATTTAACGTCATCCGATTTCGAGCTAGAATCACTGTCATAAAAACGGTTTTTTATTCTTCTTCTTTTGTTATTATCAGAATTTAAATCTGATACATCTTCTGCCTTTCTGGCTTTTAATCTGCAAGCTTGATAACTTTCTAAAACATAATAAATTATAAGTGTTTATTAAAAGCTGTTAAATATTGTATGTAATTATAACACATATATATCTATTATACACTAAAGATATAATATATTTTGCTTCTTACCAGAGGTACTGTTTTTAAAGACGTATACTTGATAATTTGCCCACGAAGACTCAAAGTTTACATTTTCTTTAATAACTTTTAAAAGTTTGTCCTTGGTATAGGGGGGCCAATAACATTTATTGTTAAAAATCCAATTTGTTGGCACTGCTTCCACTGTATCTTCATCTTCAAATCGTACGACCGTCCACGTTTTCTCCATTTCCTCATAAATATTTTCGCATATATATATATATATAGATAAATAAAATACAAATTGTATAAGAATAAAATAATTAGAATAAAAGTAGTTAATTGTATTACAATAAAAGTAAAAATAAAAGTACTCTTCTTATTAATTTGCTCATATTAATATTCTTATATTATATGATTATGTCAAACATATGAAATTTATCAAATCAATAAAATAATAAACAAAAAAATAAATTTTCATTTAAAGAAGTAGTATATACGTATTAAAAGAACAACTGAAAAGCAAATTATTCTATTGAAAAGATTAGTCTAAGAATCGTTGAAAAAAATAATTGATTATATATATTATTTACATTATATATGTTAAAATAGAAATTATTCCTCTTCTAATTTTGAATGTAATAATGGAAATATTACATTTTTATCTTTGAACTGTAATTTCATACATTTATTATGTATTTGATCGAGTCTCCATACTGTGAATTGTCCTAAATTCTCAACAGTATATATACCTAGAGATGAAGATTTACAGGGTTTTGTGTAAAAATCTTCAAGTACTAAAAATTCTTGGCCAATTAATAATATGCCGTCAGTAGTAGATAATATATTTTTTATATTTATTATTTTATTATTGACTGTGCAACAGTAATTATCCGGTTCGGTTATTCTTAATGTAAATTTACTTAAAACAATTTCCTTATATTGTGCAAGAAAAGATATATTATTGATTATTGGTCCTGCGTTATGTTGTTTCTTTAAAGTTGGCAAATAATGCAATTTATCTTTATCCAATGGAACACTATTGTCTATTTCATATTTACGCCGAACTATTTGCTGTAACGGTTTTTCAGGTTTCCTTATTAATTTTTTTATTGACTGTAAATAATTTTCAAATACAAATGCACTAAACTGATCTAATGTTCCGAATGTTTCAACATCATCACAAATGTGCAACAAGTTGTGTACATTATGAGAGACTTGATCCTTGCCATATAAAATTATAAACGTCTTTACAAAATATTGCATTAGAGATCTAGCGTAATCTATATACTTTTTATAATTTGGACAGCATAAAATAGATGTGGCTATGTGCAAAGATAAAAAATTAATATATCTATCATGATTTATAATAGATTTAAGAACTACAGGACCTGTGTATAAAAGAAACTGTCGAAATTCTGTTGCTTTCCATCGTTTGACTTCATTGAGATCACGAGGTTTACGATTAAATTCTGTCGTTACATTAGGTGCTAGATTAAGTAATGACTTAGAAATATTAGATGTTTGATAGTGTGATAACTTTGTTGATGGTTTACCATGGATCCAAAACATAAGCAATTTTTTAACGACTCCCAAACAAATTAGATGCATATAATCTAATGGAAAATCGCGTATCATGTCAATATTTAAAATAGATTCCAATACTGTAGTACCTGTATGATGATTTTCTTGATGCTTAGATCTAAATTCTTTGTCACGACGTAAAATCAAGTTATTAATATTGGGAAAACTAATACGATCATTAATATATGTTCCTCGTTCATAGCATTTTGTACATGAATAATATCCTGAATGACCTTTAGTATAAGTGATAAATGATTTTGCAGGTGCATCACAAATAAATGCTTTTAATTTTATTAAATATACTTTTGTATCATAATATATACCATTAGATATTAAATTATTTATATCATCTACTAAATCTTTTAAAAATACATTTGCATCCTTTGGTTTTTCATGTCCATGATAAATTCCAACAATATCAACATTACAAGTGGTAAATATACAACATAATATAGGATAAAGCTGACTATTAGAACTCTTAGCAATCGGTAAACCATCAATGTTGATTAAAACTTCTATACAATTTGAAGTTAAATTATTATGAGTTTTTAATAAGAAATTTTCTATGCACTGTTGCAATCCAAAATGATAATATATGCCAGGCTCTACATCTTTTATAGTGATTTTTCTTGGAGTTCTCAATAAGGTTCTAACGTCAAAGGGAAGCTCAGGATAATCTGGCCTTAAAGTTATTAATAAGTCTTTCAACGCTAAATGTGTAATGTTGTGTTTCATTGCCCATTCTTTGAGTCTTATAACAATATCTTCCTTAGATTGTGACTTTATAACATTGCTGTTTCGATTACTATTTTCTTCAGAACTTATAGACAAATTTGAAACTGAATTATTTGAAATAGTTTCATTAAATTCAGTGTCAGATGTACTTGAAGATTCGTTCTCATTAATAATAGATGAATTATATTTTACACTATGTGCATTATTATTACAATTACTAGAGGAAGTTGCTACAGAATTTAAAACTGAATTTGCTGTCTTAATTGAATTAATGGCAACAGAATTTTCTTCAAACAAATTACTTACAGCAATAGATAAATTTGCTTTTGCAGTTGCTTTTTTGTATCTACTTTTTCGTTTCAGCGATCGTCTTATTCTTATCATATTGCAAGATTAAAACTTAGATTACACGAATAATATTGTAATTTGAAGGTTATAATATTTATCGAATGTATATGTATAAATATTTATACTTTTCTTATATGAAAAAAATTAATTTAAAAAGTTCCACAAGAATAAACAACGTATAATAGTATCAAATTTTGCATTATATCTATATAAATAATGTAAAAATATTTACCTTTACATGTATTATTGCACGGGCAGAAGCAAAGAGAAGCAGCATGCGGCACATACGCGGCACGTAAACATCGTGAACTCCCTGTCGATAATGGCTGCGTTCAGCAGAATAAAGCGCTCAGTAGCGATCGAACGTGATTGGCTCTTTCTTTTGGAACCAACAAATCAACAGCCGAGATTCAACGGAAAATCTATAACTGTTGAGTCTGCTGAACGTGGCCAATTTTCACCTATTTTCATTACCCTGCGATACGCGTATTAGCCAATTTTGTAAAATTAATATCTCAATATATTATAATATTATTATAATAATTGCGAAATAGTATTAGATATGGCTTTCTTAATTTGATTTACTGTACCCACAAATGTCGTCAATCTTTTAATTCGAGAGACAACTTGCATATATTATATATATTTTATAATATACATAAAACAAGCATATATATTATATACTTTATAATTAAAATAAACATTAATATGCAATTAAGAATAATTATATATGTATATGTATGTTATACATATTTATTTAGATTTTATTTAGATTATCTGGTTTGGATATCATATGGATATACAAATGTGTTCATTTTGGAATATTCCAGACATGTCCATAAACATACATCCTATGAATGTCTTTTAAAAGTCCATGGACATCCCGACATGATATGGACATAAAACGGATATCCATAGGATATCGTGTGCTGTCTGGGTTGCAATGAGGATCATGAGCATAACGGATATTTCAGGGCACAAATTGGATTTTTAACTGGTAAGAAAATTGAATAGTTAAAATAAACATAATATTATATTTACACATAAAACTTCTATTTATAACATATATTATAATTTTCCAGTAAGAAATTCAAGTAAAAAAAATGTCTATTAGACATTTGATAATTAAATTAAATTAATTTGTAATAGATCAATATAACTAAAATACATGAAATAATTGATAATTTTCAGAAAATGAAGTTATTTTTGAACAAAAAATGGCCTCTGAACGATTACGTTATTGTGCACAGCAAGCTGACATTACAAGTTCTGACTATGAAGCAGTTAAGTCTTCTTTTGAAGTAGTAAATCGAACTCCAAAGAAAAAAGTAAGTTATATACATAAATAAATGTATATAAAAATGTATATAAATAAATAAACATTATATGCAATAAAAATAAAATTATTATAAAATATAGTTTAAAAAATGATTTTTAACAAATAACGTTAAAGTTTTGATTTCAATTATTCTCTATAAATACAATTATTGATAAAAAAAGTATTTTCAGATTAAAGTCTTTATTAAAAAGAGAAAAAAATGGATTTCGAAACTCAATTGGATTGGAAACTCTTTTGTTTTGAATATTTAAACTCTTTTGTTTTGAACAAAACTTGTTAAACAAATATCTAAGATTAATAAAAAAATTTTTTAAATTATTGGCTAGATTTTCTTACATTAAAAGTTTTAATTATAGAGGAAAACGCAATTATAGTCATAAGAGTAGTCCATTAGCCTGTTAAAAATAAACTATTAAATTTATGTATCAGTAAGTGAATATTTTTTTTTTATCAATATGTAACGATGCCCCTTAAAAACATCGTACTGCCGGTCCGTACACCCGACCAGACGGCAGAGGGGCGCGGTGCGCCCCACATTATTTTAAAGACATTATTACAAATAACGCTCGAGGCCAACGGCCTCGCGTCAGACCCGAACGGCGTCGGGAAAAGCCGAGCGACGAGCGACCCGAGCACGCCGAAACCGATCTCCCCGCTCCGAAAAACTCGGTACGTACCGACCGTGGCGGGGATAACTCCTACCCCGAGAAATCAGGATTCTTGGGGTATAAAAAGCCGCGCATAATTAACAAGGCACCGATTCCGGATTCCGCAGCCGAAGCACTAAGCCGACGCTAAAGAAACCATCCCGAACCGTATCCTAGAAACAGCAGAGTCAGGAAGTTGAGCGTTCTCCGCTTCCACCGAGAGTTCTCGGTCGCTGTATCCTAGCAATCACCGACCGTACCGAACCGAACGCGTGGGGTGGAGCGTACTCCGTCTCCGCCGAGGATTCTCGGCCGTCACCTCGGTACAGCATCCTTCACGGGCTTACACAGGACCGGGGGTAGAGCGTACTCTGTCTCCGCCGAGGTCTCTCGGCTCCTGGACTAGCACACACCACCCGTGCCTATCCTGCAAAGGCCTCGATCAGAGCGTAGTGGAGTGTTCTCCGGTACCGCCGAGCGTTCTCGGTCCGAGTGCCTCCTCCCGTCACGATCCACGGGACCCGTATCTCCACACCGCGACATACGAATACCGATACCGCGCCGCGACACGCCATTGATACGGTAACCGAATACCGTAACGCGCGGGCCTTTAAACCCGACGGCCATCGATACGCGTCAACGCGTCACCGAGTCACGCGCTTCCCGCGTGATCGCGCCGCTACCACCGTTTCACCGCACTGCCGCACGCACCGCGCGATACCGGCACCACCGTACGGCCCACACATTGTGGACGCACCGCACAATCACCGGCGATCATTATTCTCCGCGTTTTTCACTCATTGTACTATATTCCATCCAGCGTCATTGTAAATAATATCATCTCCCGCGTTCTGTATTTAATCATATCTGACGAATAAAAACATCATTCTATCCAAATTCTCACGCGTCCACGTTTCTTTCGACCGACCCATCGAACCCCGAATCCGGCGAGCTGTCGCGAGCGTTCGAAAAGGGAACTTGTTTTAAATATAAGAAACATTACACAACATTTTTAATTTATTAAAACGTTTATTTAGAATTAAAAAATTTCAAAAAATACTTTGGCACAACAAAAGGAAGCGCACAACAAAAGCAGTTTTCTTAATCAAAGACAGAGAATTAATGACAAAATGGTAGCAAGTTTCACGAATAAATCTATTATTCCTAATGATGTAGAACAGTGCTCGGAATTAGTTGCTATTTTCGAGCCGATTCCCGAGGCAACGCCTCCTATTCCCCCACTACCGCTCGACGCTCGAGCAGACGCTGCGGCCGAGCCGCCGACAGCGTGTCTCTCAGGAGCGTCTCTAAAGAAAAAGAAAGCTAGGACCTTTTATATTATTAGTAATATTTTCCTAAAGAAATAATTTCTGCTTTCGTAATAAATAATTAATCGAAATGTTATGAATATATTATGTAATGCTATTTCACATCTTATCGCGAAAAATTCTACATCATTTTGTAAAAGAATATTTATAAAGGAATGCCTCATCGTATGAGATGAGAACGAGTACTTCAATAATTTTTATGGATATCATCCTTCGTAGAATTATGCAAACGACCGAGAAGACCAGAATAAAATTTTTACTTATTGAATGTTTCGATTTTTTTCTATTTTATCTTCATCTTATGGCATAAGATGTAAAAATTTTATTCTGAAACAAAGACGAATACAAAAAGCATTAGAATATGAAGATTCTTATAACATTTACAAACGTTACGATAAAGTGTCAAATAAAAAAGTGAGTAACTTTTTTTCTTTATAAATTTGAAATCATTTATAATATATTTTAAAGTTGTATTCTGAATTTTTTTAGATATATTTGGGAGAAGATATATCAGTTGGTTTAATTTCTTGGGAGATAACAAAAAGCCGACGCAAGCCTTCTTTGTTTTTCAATGATGTATTACTGTATATCTGGCCAGAAAATATTTTGAAAAATAGATGTCTTGCTGAAAATAGAACAACTTACAAGTCACCCGATAGCATAGTTAAAGTTCTTACTCCAAGAAAACTTTCTTTAGCATTGTGTAAATATAAATTTTTATTTTATACTATTTATATTTTTATTGTTTATTTTATATTATTCTTTTATTCTATAAATCTTCTAACAGCTTTATATAATGACTATCTTATTGAATTAAATATTAACGATGGAAAACGAATAAAATATTTATGTGATTCTTTCAAAATTATTTCTACAAAAATAAGAGATGTTCGAAAGAAATATAATAAACGAAGAAAAGAAGATATTACAAATGAGAGAAGAAACGAGATTGCAAGTGACTGTAGTGAATAATAATATTCTATTGTTAATAATATATATTATTATACAAGATGTTTAAGATTTTTTTTTAAACGTTAACAAAAAAATGTCTTAAATATATTATTAACATATAAGTATTATTTTAAGAATATACTATAAGATACTATAAATGTAAAAGTATTTTATTTCAGCTAATAAATTATATACTACTAGCTTATATTCTTTGTAGCTTCTTTATTTCTTCAAATCTATTTGCAAAAAAATCTTAAAAATTTTAAAAATTATACAAATATTAATTGAGAATTTATATGTGTAATTTTGCAGTAATCCCGTCTAAGATCTTATCAGAGTTCTCAGTTAAATTCTCAATTGTGACCACAAATGAATTTTTTCAGTAGGGCGTTCCCTAATAGCAATTGGATATTCTGAGGATATCATTTGCTATCTGGGTTCTTGTATAATTACATAATTTAAAGGTCTTAAAATAGATTTAGACATTTAACATTAAACAAATATTTTTAAAACAGAAAAATTGAATATTTTAATTACTAACCTATAAGCTTCTTGATTGCCAAAAACCCACAAAGCAATAGCTAATTGCTTAGCTGGTGGTAATGTAGGAGAATTATCATTTTCCAATAACGCAAACCCAAAAGTTTGTATCAATTGCTCAAAGGTATTTCTTGTCATACGAAAATGTGATTTAAAATCTGTAATAAAATATAAAAATGTTATAAAAATGTTACAAGATATAAAAAATAAATAAAACATATGTTCTTACCTGTTAACCCTATTCGGTCACACTGGGTGACATTCACCCAAGAGAAATTTTTTTTTTTTTTTTTTTACAATATTTTTGTGTTATAATAATTTTTACTTTTTTTATTTTCATTGTTCAAGTAAAATAAACACTCTTTAAAATTCGACATTTTTCGCGCATTCAAACATTAAAATAAATATACTTTTTGTGACGAGCAATATTATATTCTTTTTTTTATGAAAATATTATATTACTTATTATATTATATTATATTATATTATATTATATTATATTACTTATTATATTACTTTTTCGACGCTGGGTGAAATTCACCCAGTGTGACCGTTACGCGATTTTACTGAAGTGTGACCGAATAGGGTTAAAGAATAATGAAGAACAACATTTTCAAAGAAATTGCTGATTTTGAGATGCTGTTCTCTTCGTATTATTTCCCAATCATTATAATTATTTTCTATTTAGAATAATAATACCGCTCGATGTAGATCAAAATTAATTAAATTAAAAGGAAATAAGAAGGCCATATAGGTTTCGCAATCGAGCAAACACAAAGATGTCGTTTTAAAACTTCATCGAAATTTAACTAGACTTTATTCAAAGTAAAAATATATTGAACGTTTCGACTACACTGAGTCTTCATCAGCCTTTTGAAACAATGTGTAATAGACGCATTAAACCAAACCGTCTTTGTTTAAAATATATATACGTTACATGACTTTATATAAATAAATAAATAACATAAAAATAAAAATAAAGAAGAAAATAAAACATGGTTGGAAACGGCAAACATCTCGACACCGGTCACAATGGTAAAAATAAGGTAGACATGATAAAATAGAGGTCAAACGCGTTATAAAATTGTTAAATATAATATAAAACCTAATTTGATGCGAACTTATTCGTCGTTTTTTGGCGAGAATATGTTGGTCGGTTGAAAAACATGTTTGTCACCTCCTTCCTAAACAGCGTCAACGTTTGAGATTTTCTTTTTTCCCCGTCAATGATATGTGGGAGATCGCATTCTAAGAGATAAAAAGTATAAAGTCGTAAGATAATCTTATTAAAACGGGACGGTAGCTCAGTGTTACAAACATCCATTTATATGATAAAACTTTTTTTAAATAGCCTACAAATACTATAATATAATAATTAGTCTTAATACCTGTCTTAGGTTGAAACCCGGAATTGTATAACGTGTTGAGGTATAATAGAGCCGATCAGAAAAACGTGTTATATGGTTACAGATTTAAAAATGAGTGCTGTCAACGAATAATATAAAACCAATTTTTGACGCTTTCGGATTAGAGCGCTGTTCGCAGACGTGTCAGAGAAGGGGAAGTAGCGACAAATCGTCAAAGAGGCTTGTTTACGCATTGTTTAGTAACTCAGTATCTTTTTGGGAATTGATCGCATATGTCTGTCCCCTGATGTGGATCATTTCGCTGATTAATCTTTGATAGATCTTTTTTGATAGTTGTATTCCACATCAAGAACACAGACATTTTCCCAATCAAACTGGTGATCGAATCCCATTATATGTTCTGATATAACGGTGTGTTTGGATGGATCTCCTCTTATGTTATATCTATGTTCTTTCAAACGCGTACTTAGTTTCCTTTTTGTTTGACCAACATACGATGCCTCACAGTTCTTACAACTTATCTTATATACCACGCAATTTCTATCGGATCTTGGATGCTCACCCGACAATGGGGAAATGAACTTTCTTAATTGGTTTAAACATCTATATCCGATCACGAATTTTGATTTATCTATAATCGATTTGATGAATTTGGATATGTGTCTTACAAATGGCAGAACAATGTACGTTTTTTGTGTGTTGGTGGGTGTGAGATTTATCGGGCTGTTTTTAGCGCCAATCTTATTGGCCAACATATTGATTCTAAAATTAATGTGTTTGAAAATGAAGTGAATAGGAAAACCATTGTTCAGAAGGATATTGATGCATAGTTCTAAGTTCTTTTTGTGGAAACAGGGGTGTGATAGCAATAACGCTCTGTCGATTAGTCCGTATATGGTGCCGATCTTGTGGCACTGTGGATGATTTGAAAAATAAGATAGAAATCTGCCAGAAAACGTGCTCTTGTGGAACCAGTCAATCATCAATGTGCGATTATCGTTAATTAGTTTGAGGTCAAGAAAAGAGAGAGAGTTATTGTTCTCGTATTCTATCGTGAATTTCAATCTGTCATGGTATGCATTGAATGCCTCAAGGATTGACTGTGTTGCCTTAACGGGTGCCGCCAAAATGATGTCGTCGACGTAACGAAAATAAAAGGTGGGTGAGCACTTGATAGATTTAAGAACGTGTTCCTCCAAATCCTGCATTACTATATCGGCTATCATAGGCGACAAGGGCGAGCCCATCGGTGTTCCAAACATTTGTTTATAGACCTTCCCATTATATTTAAAATATGTTGATGTTAGTATAAAATCAATGGCGGTCATAAACTCTTGTACCGGTAACCTGGTGTTTGGCATGATAAAATTCCACCTGTTAGCGATCCCTTGGGTTGCAAGATTCAGAGGAACATTCGTGAAAAGAGAAGATACATCTAATGAAAGTAAACGTCGGACGTCCTCAATCTTAACCCCGATAGGCGTTCATAGAGTACAAAACTATTTTTTACATGGCTCTTCGGTAATGGTAGGCTGTCAGTGATAATCTTATTCAAGAAGGTAGCCAAACTGTAGAGTGCACTATTTTTGGAAGAGACAATTAATTTTAACGGGTAACCATTTTTATGAATTTTAGGGAGTCCGTAGGCTTTCGGGAGTGGAGCATCACTACTTTTTAACGAAAAAAACTCTTTTCGTGATATAATCCTTCTGTAACCATCTTTTTAGTAGCACGTTAAGTTGTTTTTCTAGGAGGGGAGAAGGATCTTTTTTGATTGTGATATATGTGTCTTCGTCACTTAACAGTATTATCATTTTATTATTGTACGATTGTCTATCGATAGCAACCGTTGTGTTGCTTTTGTCGGCCCTTGTGAATAGGATGTCCGGATATTCTTGGCAGAAGGCCCGTGTGTGTCTTAGCATGTTTAGTAGTGTGCTGTGTATGGGGTCTTTCAAAGTTTTTATTGTCAGAAAATTATGGAGTTCAGGAATGATGTGTTCATAAATTTTTTTCTGGAATTCAGATTTTTGTACATTGGAGTAGGTCTCAATGTCCTTAATAAAGGTGATTATTGAGTTCCTTTTGTCAAAGGTGTCCAGTAAACTAAACCTTTCTCCAAGTTGTAGTAAACCCGAAACCTCTTGTGGAATCTTAACTGCGACCGTATATGCAAATTTTTCGATATAATGGTAACATTTTATCCGCTTAATGAGAACAGTCCAACATCTGCAACTGATGAATAAATAAAATTTTTTCGCATGTCCATTGACTTTTTTTATCACATTAATTATGTACTGATCCAAAACAAGATCTATAATTGTTCTGTTCCACATGGGTTTGCGACTTTCCGCGCGAACCGACATCCACCCCACCCCACCCCCTGCTACAGCCCAAAACAAGATCTGTAATTGTTCTGTTCCACATGGGTTTGCGACTTTCCGCGCGAACCGACATCCACCCCACCCCACCCCCTGCTACAGCCCAAAACAAGATCTGTAATTGTTCTGTTCCACATGGGTTTGCGACTTTCCGTGCGAACTAAAATTGCAGAAGCTTTTTTTGTTAATAACTTTTTAATGAGAGGTGAGCGCCGTTTAAGTCATAAGGAAAAGTTACTAGGGGTCATGAGCTTGACAACATATGTCAAGGTCAAGGCCATCGGAGCTGCCTCCCCTATAGTAAATAATTACCAAAAAGAAAATCTCAAACGTTGACGCTGTTTAGGAAGGAGGTGACAAACATGTTTTTCAACCGACCAACATATTCTCGCCAAAAAACGACGAATAAGTTCGCATCAAATTAGGTTTTATATTATATTTAACAATTTTATAACGCGTTTGACCTCTATTTTATCATGTCTACCTTATTTTTACCATTGTGACCGGTGTCGAGATGTTTGCCGTTTCCAACCATGTTTTATTTTCTTCTTTATTTTTATTTTTATGTTATTTATTTATTTATATAAAGTCATGTAACGTATATATATTTTAAACAAAGACGGTTTGGTTTAATGCGTCTATTACACATTGTTTCAAAAGGCTGATGAAGACTCAGTGTAGTCGAAACGTTCAATATATTTTTACTTTGAATAAAGTCTAGTTAAATTTCGATGAAGTTTTAAAACGACATCTTTGTGTTTGCTCGATTGCGAAACCTATATGGCCTTCTTATTTCCTTTTAATTTAATTAATAATTATTTTCCTCATTGTTATTAAAAAAAATGTTCCATAATAAAAATATATCCATTTTTTATCTGTAAGGATGTAAATAGATTATTTTCCTACAGTAATTTTGTTTTATGCAGAGTAACATGAATAATTATAAATTATATATTTATATCTATACATACTAATTACACACAATTACATACATTTTACACAGAAATGAGTAATTAAAGATGTGTAAATATAAGACATGTAAAAATTAACAATTAAAGTAAGGTTGACATTTGCTTTCACCTACAATTGTATACTAATAATCAGTTATTAATAAATATATTTGAATACTAACATAAATAAATAATAAAGTACTTTCTAAATATATTGTTTTATAAAAAAGCTTACAGAAATACTACGATTGTTTCTTTCAGTGTAGCTGATCCCGAGAGCACTGCTGAGACACGGATCCGGATTTCGGATTAGTCTAGGGAAATTTAGAAATCTGTAGATTGAGTACCACTGTTCAATCCGATCAGAGATCCGATTAATTGTCGGAAGCACCCACACTCATATATCTCACTAGATATACTGAGTGTGTCTCACTCACACTAGTGGACACTGTGTTACACTGCGGCTTGCTGGAAAGCACCCATTAGTTTGGTGACAGGGTTGGGCACGTATTATACATGCGGTATTAGACATGTATTATACAGGGTGCTTCCGCAACCTACAGATCAGTAAGTCGGGTTGTCTACGCCTGCCGAGCGGTTGGGGCATGCTTTACCGACCTCGCGCGATGAAATTAGAATGCAAATCCTGATAGAAATATTTTACTGAAATGTATTTGAAAACTCCCAATTGACTCTGTTTCATTATTACTTCATCAATATTTCAATAAAAATTTGTAGTGTCCAATATTTCAACACTTTTTTATTACTTTTTAATAGTATATTTTAACTTTCATTAATGAAATGAAAATTATTGAGAAATCATTGAATATATTTCAAAATAACTATAATTTTTCGTATGAAATGCTATGTAATATTGTGGAATATATGCAAAGTTGAAAGATAATATTTAAAAAATTACAAAAAATTTTTGAAGTATTAGAACATTATGAATTTTTATTAAATACATTTTATCGAGATTTTCAATACATTTCAGCTTATTCAAAATGAATCATAATTTTCTTTATGAAATACAACGTAATACTGTGAAATATATAAAAAGTTAAAAATACTATTGAAAAGTAATAAAAAAAGGTTTTGAAATATTATTAGACATTATAAATTTTCATTAAAATATTGATGAAATGATAATGAAATGGGATCGATCGAGAGAGATTTTCACGAGAAAAATTTTTATTTTAGTAAAATATTTTCATCAGAGAATCCGGTGAAGGATAAGGAAAAAAATCGACTCTGGTATAGTTGTAATGTTTAATAATATAAATAAAATAGCATGTAGGTATATATATAAAACAAATAATTTAACATGCATAAAATATTAAAGAAACAACAAATTTTTTAAACTTATAATATATGTTCGATGTGACCACCAATTTCTTCTAGGCAAAGAGCAATCCTGCGCATAAAATTATTTCTCACTCTTGTTAGCATGACAGGAGTGATCTCTGCACACGCGTTTCGAACAACATTTGATTCTTTTTTTTTTCTTTGCTCCTGCATTTCCCACATCCCACCGCTTTATTGTTTGCCGATCGTATTTTATTTGAGTATAAATACTGACGTGAAAATAATAGTGAGAAAAATAACGATGGAACCTGTAGAAAGAAATTATTCATACGAAGAATTAACCGATATGATTCTTATCTATGGCGAGTGTCAGAAGAATCAAAGGCAAGCGGCCGCCCTTTACGCTCAAAGATTTCCGAACAGACGACATCCATATCATGGTTTCTTTCATCAACTTTGTGAAAGGTTAAAAACAAATGGAAGATTTCACAAACCTAGCAAACCTATACATGTTTCGCGTAAGCAACAGGAAGCAATTGATGCTATTCAACAAGCTATAATAGAAAATCCTCATACCAGTACCAGAGCGATTGCCAAAGATTTACACATAAACCATATTTCTGTGCACAAAATCATTAAACATTCTCTAAATATGCATCCATTTAAACGACATACAGTGCAAAGACTTACAGCTCGTGATATGCAACGACGGTTAAATTTTTGTGAATGGATTATTGAACACGTAAGTTTGTTAAAAATGTATTTTCTGTTTTTTTTTTTGCAACAACAGACATTATCAGTCTGTAATTGCAACATATCAAACATTATTGCCATTATATTATTTATCAACTTGTGTCATTAATTTCATTCAAAATTTATCATTATATATAGGTGGATTTCAATGATGCTGGAAATGACTTATTTTTGAAAAATATTCTTTGGTCGGATGAAGCAATTTTTGGCAGCGATGGATCCATAAACAGACATAACGAGCATCACTATGCAGAGCACAATCCACATTGCATTAAAGTAACAAACACGCAGGGCAGATGGACTGTAAATGTGTGGCTTGGGATAATAGGAGATCACATCATTGGCCCTGAATTTATAGAAGGAAATGTAAATGCATAATATTATGCAAATTTTCTTCGTTATCGGCTTAACGAATTGCTTGAAGATGTGCCATACGCCAATAGATTGGAAATGATATTTCAACAGGATGGACACCCCGCTCACACATCTAATTTGGTAAGGGCCGTTCTTAATGAAAATTTTCCAGAAAGATGGATCGGACTTTATGGCCCTCATGAATGGCCACCACGCTCTCCGGATCTTACACCCTTAGACTTTTTCGCGTGGGGCTTTATAAAAAATAAAGTATATGAAACTCTACCGCAAAATCCAGAAGATCTTAAAAATAAAATTCGAAACGCGTGTGCAGAGATCACTCCTGTCATGCTAACAAGAGTGAGAAATAATTTCATGCGCAGGATTGCTCTTTACCTAGAAGAAAATGGTGGTCACATCGAACATATATTATAAGTTTAAAAAATTTGTTGTTTTTTAAATATTTTATGCATGTTAAATTATTTGTTTTATATACATATATACTTAAATGCTATTTTATTTATATTATTAAACATTACAACTATACCAGAGTCGATTTTTTTCCTCATCCTTTACCGGATTCTCTGATGAAAATATTTTACTAAAATAAAAATTTTTCTCGTGAAAATCTCTCTCGATCGATCCCATTTCATTATCATTTCATCAATATTTTAATGAAAATTTATAATGTCTAATAATATTTCAAAACCTTTTTTTATTACTTTTCAATAGTATTTTTTATATATTATATATGTTGCGGAATCTATCATAAATTTGGCAAAATGGGCCTGCTGTCGCCATCTCTAGGCTAACGGCCCGGCCCGCTCAAGCCCCTCTGCGGCCTCCCACCACCACTGGGGGGCGCGGGCAAATCAGTGTGATTTCGAGTGTGTCCCGGATCGGTCTCTCGTGAGTTATTCTGCACACCGGCGTCTCAAGATTGGATAAACCCCAGGAGCTCAGTTTTGGTGCATCTCTACGTGCACACTGTCAAGTCACAGCCTGATTATCGGGAACAGTGCTTTAGTGACTTGTAAGACTTCTCACCGTCCGCTCAGCAAACCACCACTTGCGTGTTTCTTCTCATTGTCCGCTCACGCCTACTCGATCTCAGGGAAAGAAGGGATTTCTCGCGACCCCTTGAGGGCGAATTCGCCAATTTCCCCAACATTTGGTCCTTCGAGCTGGATGCAAGTGGCGGTGAGCTCAAAACCGAAGCTCAGTGAGAGAACAGTGCTCAATCGGACAGTGTTCGAGTGGCTTCTAGAACCTTCCTCTAACGTGCCCTCTTGCCACGTGATCCGGGCGTGTAGTTGCCCGCATTTGTTTACATCACTCGCGCGGTGCGTGCGTGTATCCCAGTATTCACGTGGTGTTTTCATGTGATCGCTCGCGTTTGACTGCCTCGCTCACGTGGTGTTTTGTGTGGTTGTCCGCGCTTTCTCTCTTCGCGATCACGCCGTTCGTTCGTGCTAGCATAACAGTTTCACGCGCTGACGTGCTCGGTAGTGTTTCTGCGCATCATCGCCTTTGGTATTGCTCGTGTGCTGACGTTCCTACGCAGTGTGCGCGTTATCGTGACGTTTCGCATGGACGCTCGGGCTCAGCCGTATTTCTCTAGTGTTCTCTCAGAGTGTCTCTCACCATGGTCGACTCTGACAAGGCGTCTGCAGTGGTGACGGACGAAAAGAAGGTCGCGCTGGAGTGCCCCTCCGCGGTCTCGCTCAGTGTGCCAAGTGCGATTAGCTCGCGAAGTGGCAGCTCATCCTTCGGGAGGACGCGACACACGTCGCCAGTGCGTCTCTCCACGGAACTCACCCTCAAGGTCCGCTCGCAAATGAGTCGGCTCACCACGCTGAGAGCTTTGGCCGACGGTCTTCCACCAGATGCCAGCTCCACCTCGTTGATAGAATTGACCTCCGTGGCCGCTCAGGTGGAGGAGTTTCACAAGGCATTTCAGAAGGAGCATGCTTATTTTGAAGTGACATAGCCTGAAGCTCACTTGGATCACGAGTACTTCAGCGCTGACGTGCATCAGCAGGAGGCACTCTGCGTGGTGAATGCGCGGATGAAGCTCAACCGATTCAAACATGCCGTCTCAACCGTGCTCACCGAGGAACTCACTCGTCAGCAAGGATCAATTCAGCCTTGCCATCCTCGGCTACCGGACATCAAATTGCCCAAGTTCACTGGCAATTACTCCGATTGGCCCTCTTCTCATCTGTTGTTCTTGACAATCCTCGCCTGAACAGCGTTGAGAAACTTCACTATCTGCGTGGGTGCATGCAGGGCTCAGCTGACCAGCTCATCCGAAGCTTCACGCTCACCGGTGACTCACTTCAACCATCTTGGGAGATGCTCATTGCACGCTATGAAAACAAGAGGCTCATCATACAGTCTCACTTGGATAGGTTGTATAATCTGGCACCGGTTACACCAAAAGATGCGGCGTTGCTGACTAGGCTTGTCACGACGCTCTTGGAGTCACACAAGGCACTCGAAACGCTTGTGCCTTCCCAATCGTTGTGTGACTGCCTGTTCATCCATCATGCGGCTAGGTATCTGGACAGCGACACACGGGAAGCCTGGGAAACTTCATTGGGGTCTTCTTCCGAGTATCCCAAGTTTGCACAGTTTGAGGCATTTCTCAACTCCAGGGCTCGAGCTTTGGAGAGAATCGAAGCCTCTGTGAGTCAATCGGGCAGCTCATCCACCAGGTCTCCGGGCTCATCCAAGTCCCCGGTTAAGAAGGCCACTGCTCACCAGACGTCGGCTCAACCCAGCTCAAGTCCGTATGAGGGAGCCTGCACCTTTGGAGAAGAGGCCGCCCCGAATGGAGAGGATCCCACCGGTTTTCCGCCCTCCTATAAAAGGAGTATCCAAGCGGATGGATATACCAGAGGATACTGGGACGCTTGATCGGAGAAGCAACGCACAGAGAAATAAGGGACATTCGGGGAACAAGAGGGTTGGTTTCTCCTTTGCACGAATGGAAACGCAGCGGATGCAGCAGGAGGAAGACTCATCCAGCGTGCCACCGCTGACACCCATAGAGGAATGGAGAGCGTCCACCAGGAAGAGGAAAAAGAAAAGAAAGGAAGGAGGAATGGAGGGGCCAGCTTTGCGCAGCAGGCAACCCCCTCCTCCTCCCGTCACCGGGAATAGAGACCCGTCGAATAGGGGAAGGAACCCTCCACGCAGAAGGGTACCAAAGATGGCAGCCGTAGCCCTTAATAGCGGAGAGACGGGACTTACTTACGCGGAAATTTTGAAGAGCGCAAGGGAGAAAATCTCCCTAGACGATCTCAGCATTGACGATTGGAAGATGCGGAAAGCGGTCACGGGAGCCTGGCTCGTCGAAATTCCGGGGGAGGAAGCAGCCCAGAAGGCGGACCGGCTGGCAGCACGGTTACATACGGTGCTGGGTGAACAGGAGGTGAGGGTGACCCGCCCTACCCGCAGGGCGGAGCTAAGGTTGTTGGACCTTGATGACTCCGTGACCCCTGAGGATGTTGTCGAGGTATTGACCAAAGCTGGAGATGTGGGCGCAGCTGAAATTCGCACGGGCGAGATTAAGACTGGGCGTAATGGGATGGGCACAATATGGGTCCGGTGCCCACTCACGTGCGCACTCAGGGTATCCGAGGCCGGAAGGTTGTGAGTGGGGTGGACGTCGGCAAGGGTGATCTTGCTGGAGCGGCGTCCACTCCAGTGCTATAAGTGTCTGGCGACGGGGCACGTGCGGCAGAGGTGCCCCAACGAAGTTGATCGCAGCGCCAGCTGCTTCAACTGTGGCGAGGAAGGGCACAGAGCGTATAATTGTAGGAAAAATCCTAGCTGCCCTGTGTGCAAGGATCGCGGCCTGAGGGCGGACCACCGCGCCGGTGGCAGGGAGTGCCCGCCATGCCAGCCCACCAGAGTACAGGAACCGAGAAGGACTGTGACGCGGAGGGTCGCAGAAGAGGAAAGGATGGAGGTAGCAAACGAAAATGTCCCGAACGCGTAGGCTAATACAATTTAACGCGAATCATGCGAGGGGGGCTCAAGACCTGCTCCTGCAGACCATGCGGGAGATCGGGGCCTCCCTCGCAATCATCGCGGAGCTGTACCGAATCCCGGATGACCCTCGGTGGTGGACCGCGGCAGAGGATCCCCCGCCGGTGGCAGTCTGGTGGCCGGGTGCTCAGGACAGAGGCGGTTGTAAATTTATAGAAAAAGGATCAAATTATGTGGCGGTAGACTGGGGGGGAACAGTAGTAGTGGGTGTGTACTTCCCCCCCTCCAAAAGTATCCAACAGTTCGAGAGGTTCCTGGATGATCTAAGCACGGTAGTCGGGAGACATGATCGAAGTCCACTTTTAATCGGCGGAGACTTCAATGCGAGATCGCGATACTGGGATGCCAGGATTAATAACAGGGGAGGTCGACTGGTGGACTGGGCATCGGCCAATGGACTGTGCCTGCTGAATGAGGGAGTGGTCCCCACCTGCGTACACCCCAGGGGAGTGTCAGTGGTTGATTTGACCTGGGCGAACTCGGCGGCAGCGAGGTTGCTCAGTAGATGGAGAGTTGACCAGAATAAAGAGACACTCTTGGACCACCGATACGTGGTCATGGAATTTGGTACTCGTTGTGAGGGGAGGCGAGAAGACCGCAGACGTAGGTGTGCATTCCCGAAATGGCAGCTAAACAAAATTGACATGGACTGGCTGAGGGCTGCAGTGGAGACGAGGCTGTGGGCTGCACTCATTGAGGAAACAACAACTACGGGGGATGATATGGCTGCATGGATCAACAAGACCCTTCATCAGGCATCAGAGGCGGCTATGCCGCGATCAAGAGGGCCAAAAGGACAGAGAGCTGCGTATTGGTGGAACGAGGAAATCGCAACACTGCGCGCAAACTCTGTCAGATGCTGGAGGGCAGCAACCAGAGCGAGAGGGAAAGCCTCGTCGAGGGAACAGATGCGACTGGATCGGGAGTTAAAGATGGCCAGGAAGACATTGAGAGGGGCAATAATGACAGCCAAAAAAAAGGCGTGGGATAAATTGCTTACCACGATTGAGGAGGACCCGTGGGGTAAACCCTATAAAATTGTGATGAAGAGGCTCAAGACATCAGGGCCACCGGTGTGTGAGACCCTGCCAACCCTCGAAGTAGACAAAATAATAAAACATCTGTTTCCGGCGGGTCCGTGCGGTCGAGACCAGGACGTGGTTCTGGTATGGGATCCGGAAATGGCGGTTACGACAAGGGAAGTAATGCTTGCGGCCAAGAAAATCTGCGGCGGGAGAGCATCAGGCCCAGACGGCATCTGCGACAAGGTGATCGTGGGCACCCTTGGAATGCTGTCGGAGAAGTGGGCCAGCTGCTTTACCAGATGCCTTAGGACGGGACGGTTTCCGATACCCTGGAAGAGGGCCAGACTAGTGCTCCTGAAGAAGGATAAGAAGCCAGATGGGATACCAACATCGTATAGGCCCATCTGCCTCCTAGACGAGGGCGGTAAGCTCCTGGAAAGAGTCATCGTGACCAGGCTGCAAGACTATCTGGAGCAGTCTGGAGGCCTCTCAACACATCAGTACGGATTTAGAAGGGGAAGATCGACGGTGGACGCGGTGCTGACCCTTCGAGCAACGGTGGAACAGGCCCTGGAAGACGGGGGAGTAGCGATAGCAGTCGGGCTGGACATCCGCAATGCATTCAATACGATCCCGTGGACAGTAATCCTGCGGGCATTGGCGGATAAGGGTGTGCCGGGATATCTGCGGGCAATTATTGCTGGATACCTGGACAAGAGGACGCTCCTGTACCTGGATATCCAGGGTAAGGTCCGCTCGCGGGGGGTGGCGCGCGGGGTTCCGCAGGGCTCGGTCCTTGGACCGACCCTGTGGAATGTCACGTACGATTCCGTACGCGTGAGACTTCCGGAGGGGTGCAGAGCAATCTGCTACGCAGATGATACGATCGTACTGGCTGGTGGTTCGACCTTCCGGGAAGCTGCTGCCAGAACGGAGCTGGCAGTGGCGATGATAATTCGCGAGATAGGTAGTCTGGGCCTCGAAGTAGCCCTTCAAAAAACGGAGGCAGTTGTCTTCGTTAAAGGCCTAGACCCGATTCCGGAGGGGACCGTGTGTGTTGGTGGAACGAGGGTAAAGGTTGGCCGAACTGTAAGATACCTGGGGTTGGTCATCGACAGTCGGTGGCGCTTCTCGGAGCACTTTCGGCGACTGCTCCCGAGAGCGGAGGGGATGGCGGCTGCCCTGAGCAGAATTATGCCTAACTTGCGGGGGCCGAGTGGACGGCGGAGGCGGTTATACGCCGAAGTTGTCCACTCGGTCATTATGTACGGGGCCCCGGTTTGGGCCGGCGCAGTGTGTGAGGACCGATATATACGGGAAAGCATTGCGAGAGTCCAAAGATCGCTCTCGCTTAGAGTTATTTCGGGTTATCGCACGGTATCGCGCAGGGCGGCTGCCATTCTCTCGGGGATCGTGCCGGTGGATATTGCGGCAGAGAGGCGTAGGAGGATCTATTTTCGTCTAAAACGGGTAAGGGAAGAGAAGGATCCGGACCCACTTACGGATAGGGAGATAAACGCGGTGAAAGCGGCTGAGAAAAACGGCGCGATCGAAGACTGGCTAAGTAGGCTGAGAGAGAAGGAAGAGGGGAGACACGCCTCGGGGGTTAGAGTCGCGGAAGCACTGATCCCGCGGTTCAGAAAATGGGTGAGAAGGTCGGTGGGCAGCCTGACGTTTAGGACTACCCAGATAATCACGGGCCATGGGTGCTTCAACGCATTCCTGCACAAAATTGGCAGGGCTATATCCCCCGGCTGCTCGCATTGTGCGAGCCAGGAGGACACTGCGCAGCACACCCTGGCGGAATGCCCTGCATGGGTGGTACAGAGAAATAGAATGATAGGTACGGTAGGCCCGGACTTGGAGTTAGGACCCCTATTAGAGAAGGCAATAGCCTCACGTAGAGGGTGGGCGGCCTTCTCCGAGTATTGCGAGGAGGTAATGAGGGAAAAGGAGGAGGCGGAGAGGGAGCGACAACGCGCGCCGACTCTCTTGCTGTCCCCTGACCCCTCTGGCTAGATAGACGCGGAGATCATTGTAAATAGATTATATACATAGGTGTAAATATGTGCGTGTGTGCATGGGTGTGCATATATGCGCGGGCGGGCGTGCGTGGCCACATGACATTGTGCATAATTCTTGCGCATATGTCAGTGGGGCTGCTGGGGCGCTGCGGCGTGTGTGTGTGTGTGCACGCATGCGCGGGAGACACGGGCATACCAAGGGAGAGAGTAGCACTATAGGACCTAAATTATAAGATGGGCAATAAGTGTAAATATGTAAATATGTACAGTAACGACCGTAGAAATAGGTAGGTTCCCGATATAAGGTGGGAAGTGCAAACTCCGAAGGGGGTGGGGGTCGCTGATGTGTGCACATATGCTTCCAGGGCCCCTACCGTACTCTTAAGTAGGCGCAACGCCTGAGGAGGGGTTTTTAGTGGGTAGGCGGTGGATGGTATTATCCCTCGAGATATGCCACCCATCGAATCCCACACTACCCGGGTGTACGGGCACCCGGGTGTCTTCCGGCTCTGGTGCCGGCGATCATGGGGTTTCTGACCCTGAGGTCGTTGAATCCAGGGCCGAGCATCTAAGATTTTCCCCTCCTCCGCAAAAAAAAAAAGCTCAAGCAGGTCCAACTTCTATCCCTGTGACCTATGCCAGCACTACATCGTGACGTGTACTCAGTTCCGAGAGCTCACTCCGGCCAAGCGGAGGGAAGTCGTCATAGACAATCGGTTGTGCTACAACTGCCTTGGCCGACACAATGTCCGCTCATGCAAGTCGACCACGTTCTGTAAGACGTGCTCGAATAGGCATCACACGATGCTGCATCAGGCTCAACCCACGGTTCCTTCCGGGCACTCAGCGTCAGAAGGGGCCAGCTCATCAACTTCAACGTCGGCAGCGAAGTGAAGGAAAGGTGCAATCGTCGATCAGTCCGCTCAAGTCAGCTCACCATACGCCACGCTGTTGGCAACCGCGGTGGCTCTCATCCATTCTTCGGTCGTTACTCACCAAGTTAGATTACTCATAGACCAGGGGTCTGAACTCACCTTTGTCACGGAAGGTCTCATCAAGCAACTCAATCTACAACGGCAACACTCTGACATTTCAATTATTGGCATTGGTGGCCAGAAGACTACTCAGACGAAGGGTGTGGTTATGCTCACCCTTCACTCAAGAAACTCGAAGTCCACAGTCACCATCCAAGCTCACATCCTCAGGACACTGACAGCCGTAATTCCGTCAGCGGAAATACCTCAACAAACATGGCCACACCTTGAGAGATTGAAGTTGGCTGATCCGGACTTTCTAATCTCACGTTCAGTTGACATTCTCATCGGAGCCGACTCCGTCGGGCAAATCATCAAGCCCAACATCGTTCGGAAATCTGCCGACATGCCAATCGCTCAACTCTTAATATTTGGTTAGCTGGTTCTTGGTCCAGTTTGCTCAACATCAGCACATCCGCACCTTGTTCATTGTGCGAAGGTTCACAGCTCTGACTGCGCTCTTCAGGATCTACTGACCAAGTTCTGGGTTCAAGAGGAAGTGCCGGAGCACTCGAAAACTAAACTCACTCCAGAGGAACAAGAGTGTGAGGCTCATTACCAAACAACACATTCTCGCGATTCAACGGGAAGATACATAGTGAGGATTCCACTCAAGCTGCCTCTCAGTGTTCTAGGCGACTCATACGAGACTGCTCATCAAAGCCTTCAGCGAACTCTCAGGCGATTCAGTAAGAATGGCGATTATCGGACCCGGTACACGCAGTTCATGAAAGAATATGAACTATTCAAGTACATGGTGAAGGCCTCTTCATGTTCATCGAAGAAACCTACCATGTATTATCTGCCTCACCATGGTGTACTCAAACCTGACAGTGCAACTACCAAGTTGCGAGTTGTCTTTAATGGGTCATGTCCAACGTCATCAGGATCCTCAGTGAACGATCTCATGCACTCTGGTGCAAATCTACTACTCAATGTCTCAGACGTTCTCATATGGATTCGTGGGTATCAATGGATCTTTGCTACGGATATCACAAAGATGTACCGACAAATTAAGGTGCATCACTCTGACTGGGACTTACAACGAATCCTCTGGATTGATGAAAATCACAGCGAAGTATTCTATCACCTCACCACGGTCACGTATGGAATGAAAGCTGCGCCATTTTTAGCAGTAAGAACTCTCCTTCAACTCATCGAGGATGAAGGCCATCGGTTCCCACTTGCCGTGCCATCACTCACCCATGGAAGATATGTGGATGATATTTTTGGTGGTGCCGACACAGTGGAGCAACTCAAGGAAATTGCACAGGAACTCAGGGGTCTCTGCCATGCGGGCGGGTTTCCCCTCGCCAAGTGGCATTCCAACCACTCAGAGTTGCTTGATGTCTTGTCTGCTTCTGGCTTAGCCAACGCATCACTCTCACTCGACGATTGCGCAACCAAGTTACTCGGATTGAATTGGTCTCCTCAACAGGATGCTTTCACCTTTAAAGTCAAGTCTCACTCTCATGGTCAACAACTCACAAAGCGGACCATCTCTTCGGAAATAGCTCAGATATTTGATCCACTAGGCTTTGTCTCACCGATTGTAATCAGAGCCAAAATATTGTTACAAGAACTTTGGCTTCACAACATTCATTGGGATGACAACTTGCCATCTCATGTTGTCTCACGGTGGCTCAGTATCAGAACCGACTTCTCAAGTCTGGCCAGACTCTCAATACTTCGGTGGCTCAACACTACCAGCAGTTCAATGGTTGAATTGCATGGCTTTTCTGATGCTTCGCAACTCGCAATGGCTGCAGTTGTATACTTAGTAGCCAACTCACCGTCCATCGACTCAAAGGCTACCATCATTTGTTCGAAAACAAGGGTAGCTCCTCTTAAGAGACTCACGATTCCAAGGCTGGAGCTCACAGCAGCGCTGCTTCTCACCAAACTCATGAAGCATGTCCAAACTACTCTGCAAATGGACATTGCTCGCACCTATCTTTGGACGGATTCTCAGGTCACTCTCACGTGGATCAAGACTCATGCATCACGCTGGAAGGATTACGTTCGCAACAGAGTGTCTCAAATTCAGGATCTTTCAGGGAGTGCTGAATGGAGATTTGTTCCCGGCACCATGAATCCAGCTGATTGTGCATCTCGAGGCATAACCACCGCCCAATTGGAGAACCACTCTCTGTGGTGGACGGGACCACCATGGCTCACCCAATCCTCAAACTCATGGCCAGCTCAACCCATGGAGTCAGATGAGCAGTGTGAATTGGAATCTCGTCCGGGGATTTCCTTGTTTGTCACTGACGTTAAACCAGAGTATCATTGGAATCTTATCTACAGGTACTCCTCTCTCTTTAAGTTGTTGAGAATTACAGCTCTCTGTTTCAAATTTACTTCATGGCTGAGAGGACGATCTAAATCAACGCTCAGCGCATTCATCTCCGCCACGGATCTAGAACAATCTAAAATCTTCTGGATCAAGGCAACTCAGTCGGCGTACTTCACGCACGAGATCAAAGTTCTCGGTTCACAGGCTCATCTTCCAGCATCTCATCCCTTTAGTCGTCTCACGGCCTTCATTGATCAGCACGGTGTCATCCGTGTTGGGGGACGCCTCGATAACTCCACACTCACCTATGAAGGAAGACATCCAGCCATATTGCCCCGCAACGCAAGGCTGTCGGAGCTGATCATCGAGTGGTCTCACAAGAAAACCTTGCACGGGGGCACTCAACTCACTCTGGCTCATCTCAGACAATTCTACTGGATCATTGGTGGAAGAGCTCCAGTAAAGTCTCACGTGTTGCGATGTGTGGTGTGTGCTCGACAAAGGGGGATCCGCGGTCATCAATTGATGGACCAACTACCTCTGGCTCGAGTCACACCCTCACGCGCATTCACTCACACCGGCATTGATTATGCTGGACCACTCACCCTTAAGACTTGGAAGGGTAGAGGAGCGAAAACTCACAAGGCTTGGATATGTGTATTCGTTTGCCTTACCACCTCAGCGGTTCATTTGGAGGCTGTCTCAGACTACTCAGCGGATGGGTTTCTCGCTACTTACAAGAGATTCACATCCAGAAGGAGAATTCCCCACTCATTGTACTCTGATTGTGGCACCAACTTTCTCGGAGCTGAGCATTTACTCCGGAAAGTGTTCACGCTGAGTTCTCAAGAAAGCAAGCAATTCTCAACCCTGTTGGCTCAAGACCGCACTCAGTGGAATTTTAATCCACCCGCTGCACCCCACATGGGCGGCAAATGGGAAGCAGTGGTGAAATCCATCAAATTTCATCTTCGAAGAACAATAGGTGAAACATTGCTCACCTTCGAAGAGATATCGACCCTGCTCACTCAAATTGAAGCGATCTTGAACTCACGGCCTCTGGAACCGCTCAGTGATGATCCCGACGACTGCTCAGCGCTCACCCCGGGACATTTTCTCATAGGAAGTGCTCTTACAACCATACCGGAGCCCTCGCTCATCGATCTGGCCACCACTCGGCTATCCAGGTGGCAATTTATCCAGCAGCGAGTCCAGCAATTTTGGTCACAATGGTCGTCTCAGTATTTGCAGAGACAGCAAGCTATCTCGAAGTGGCATCATCCATCCAACGTTATTCAAGTGGGCTCACTGGTTCTCATTGCGGATGAGAGATTTCCTCCATGTAAATGGCCGTTGGCCCGAGTTCTCAGTCTAACGCCCGGAAGAGATGGCCTCACCAGAGTGGTGACTCTGAAGACTGCCACCACAACGCTCACCAGACCAATCACCAAACTTGCTCTCCTGCCCGTAACCCACCGGAGTGATGTCTTAGCGGAGTGATTCCTCCGAGGATGGACTCATCATCAACACTGTTGCTGATGGCGGGCGGGAATGTTGCGGAATCTATCATAAATTTGGCAAAATGGGCCTGCTGTCGCCATCTCTAGGCTAACGGCCCGGCCCGCTCAAGCCCCTCTGCGGCCTCCCACCACCACTGGGGGGCGCGGGCAAATCAGTGTGATTTCGAGTGTGTCCCGGATCGGTCTCTCGTGAGTTATTCTGCACACCGGCGTCTCAAGATTGGATAAACCCCAGGAGCTCAGTTTTGGTGCATCTCTACGTGCACACTGTCAAGTCACAGCCTGATTATCGGGAACAGTGCTTTAGTGACTTGTAAGACTTCTCACCGTCCGCTCAGCAAACCACCACTTGCGTGTTTCTTCTCATTGTCCGCTCACGCCTACTCGATCTCAGGGAAAGAAGGGATTTCTCGCGACCCCTTGAGGGCGAATTCGCCAATTTCCCCAACATTTGGTCCTTCGAGCTGGATGCAAGTGGCGGTGAGCTCAAAACCGAAGCTCAGTGAGAGAACAGTGCTCAATCGGACAGTGTTCGAGTGGCTTCTAGAACCTTCCTCTAACGTGCCCTCTTGCCACGTGATCCGGGCGTGTAGTTGCCCGCATTTGTTTACATCACTCGCGCGGTGCGTGCGTGTATCCCAGTATTCACGTGGTGTTTTCATGTGATCGCTCGCGTTTGACTGCCTCGCTCACGTGGTGTTTTGTGTGGTTGTCCGCGCTTTCTCTCTTCGCGATCACGCCGTTCGTTGTGCTAGCATAACAGTTTCACGCGCTGACGTGCTCGGTAGTGTTTCTGCGCATCATCGCCTTTGGTATTGCTCGTGTGCTGACGTTCCTACGCAGTGTGCGCGTTATCGTGACGTTTCGCATGGACGCTCGGGCTCAGCCGTCTTTCTCTAGTGTTCTCTCAGAGTGTCTCTCAAGTCACAGCCTGATTATCGGGAACAGTGCTTTAGTGACTTGTAAGACTTCTCACCGTCCGCTCAGCAAACCACCACTTGCGTGTTTCTTCTCATTGTCCGCTCACGCCTACTCGATCTCAGGGAAAGAAGGGATTTCTCGCGACCCCTTGAGGGCGAATTCGCCAATTTCCCCAACAATATATTATATATTATATTTTATAGTATTTTTAACTTTTTATATATTTCACAGTATTACGTTGTATTTCATAAAGAAAATTATGATTCATTTTGAATAAGCTGAAATGTATTGAAAATCTCGATAAAATGTATTTAATAAAAATTCATAATGTTCTAATACTTCAAAAATTTTTTGTAATTTTTTAAATATTATCTTTCAACTTTGCATATATTCCACAATATTACATAGCATTTCATACGAAAAATTATAGTTATTTTGAAATATATTCAATGATTTCTCAATAATTTTCATTTCATTAATGAAAGTTAAAATATACTATTAAAAAGTAATAAAAAAGTGTTGAAATATTGGACACTACAAATTTTTATTGAAATATTGATGAAGTAATAATGAAACAGAGTCAATTGGGAGTTTTCAAATACATTTCAGTAAAATATTTCTATCAGGATTTTCATTCTGATTTCATCGCGCGAGGTCGGTAAAGCATGCCCCAGCCGCTCGGCAGGTGTAAGCAACCCGACTTACTGATCTGTAGGTTGCGGAAGCACCCTGTACATGGGCAAGTAGTGTATTTGAGTTGATCAGCCAATAGTTGAATAAATGTACTAGTTATTTACTATTTGATACGCGTATCAAGTGCACGATGTAAACTAGACCAATATTCACTGCCAGTACTGAAAATCTAGTATACGTGACGTAAACTATAGGTTTTTAGTACTGGCAGTGAATATCGAAACGCAATCATGGTATTCTACAGCAGGGTTGAGCAAGTATTATACATGCGGTATTAGACTGTATTATATATGGTATAATACAGTATAATACAGTATAATATAGTATAATACAGTATAAATTACTATATTATACTGTATAATACAGTCAAAATATGTAAAAAATCCCTAGAAAATGGTCGAATGACTCAACCCTGTTCTACAGTATAAAGGTACAATTTCATGCGAGCAAAGAAAAGCTAGCGTTTATCCCCACTCCACCGCAAAGCAAAGCAGCGTTAAAACACTGTTCGCTTTCGCCTCTTAAGGTGCAATTTCACGCAGCGAGTAAAAGCTGTCGTTTTACCCCCTCTCCACCGCCACGCAAAGCAGCGTTAAAAAGCTGTTCGCTTTCGCCTCTTACCTTTTCATGGAGCGAATAAAAGCTAGCGTTTATCCCCACTCCACCGCAAAGCAAAGCAGTGTTAAACGCTGTTCGCTTTCGCCTCCTATTGGCTGCGTTCCGATATTCACTGCCAGTACTGAAAATCTATAGTTCGCGTCACATACACTATACAGCGATACAACGATTTTCGACAGAGATGACTAAGATGGCTGCATTCAGCGAAAAGACGCTGAAAGTTCGACGAGTCGTAGTCATCTCTGTCGAAAATTGATGGAGTGGGGGTAAAATGCTTTTACTCGCTGCGTGAAATTGCACCTTTACCTTTTCATGAAGAGAAGAAAAGCTAGCATTTATCCCCACTCTACCGCAAAGCAAAGCAGTGTTAAAACCATGGTGTAAAGAATGTAAGGTGAAGTATTGCGCATATGGCGGCGACTTAAAATTTCAACCAATCAAATTTGCCCGGTGAGGAAACGCGCCAATTATAAATGTAGTAAGTTATTTAAAAATAAAAACAGTATTTATATTTATATTAAAATTTATTATATTAATTTTATCAAAAATATTCAAAAAGAAAACAAGTAAATACAATAAAATACTTAAAATGAAATAAATTTTAAAATAATAAATGAAAAATAACAACGTATAAAATAATAGCCTGACTAAAAAATCAAAGACTAATATTGCACATATGTTTTAATTTTGTTTTATTTTTTTAAATACTTGTCATAACAATTTTTTTATTTTTTTCTCTTAATCTAATGTACGTTCTCGTTCGTACCAAACATGCAACAACCTCTCTTGGAAATTCATTTCTGAAATGCAATATAATAAGTAAAATTAATATCCACAATTGGGGAGATAATCGATATTAATATTAATATTCTTATAGTATTACTATTTCAGAGAATACGTACTCTTTATCCAAATGTATGTTTTCCGAAGATACATTTGCAGTACAGAGCACACTGGCAGTACTCGATTCAATACGTTCTAAGATGTTTCCTTCGGAATGATCCATTATGCAACGAACTGGCACCAGTTGTTCGTATGTTGGTATTCCAGTACTGTAAACGACATGAGAGATGTATCGTCATATTTTCTTACGTAACAAATAAAAAGACACGATGCTTAAGTTATAATAAGAATAATAAGCTATTAGTTTTCTATATATAAATCATTAATAATTCAAAAGTAAACGTGTACGACATTATACATTATAAATAAATACATTTTCATTCATTATAAAAAACATTACTTTTAGTCTTACCAAATGGATTTTTCTGAAAGTCTTATACTATTTTCATCGCCAGCTTTTTCAAGTGTATGTAACACCTTTTGCCTTTTATTAGGCAAATTGAGGAACTGAGTTGGTATTGAACCTCTTTTTATTTTACGTATCACTTTTGGTGTCACATCTGCGAAACGTGGTTTTGTTGCGTGTTCCTCAATACAGTCCGACGTGAAATGTACCTTACATACTGTTTCTAATATGGAAGTAATATTCATATATATTATTGCAATACATATTTTATGCAAAACAATATACATATTGTTAATGCTGCATAGAACTATGAACTATACAAACTGAATAAGTATGTTATATACTATTTAGGCGAGCTGTGAGCTCTTTTGTTGCCTATTTATAAATTTATAAATTAAATAATTAATATATTTGAACAATACAATTATTATATATTTATTAATATAAAAAATGTAAATGCAATGTAATGTTTACTAACCTCGTGTAATCTTTGAATTTTCATCCTTCTGGCAAGCCTGCAACCATTTTATTCGCAACTCAGGATCTTGAGGAAACGAATAATATTTAACTTTTTTGCTAAATACATAATTTGTTCGATTTTTACAATTTCTCACGAAACAACTTGGCATCGTGAAAAATTTGTCGTCGACTCGTACGACGCACGTCGGACTGTCTACCATGTGCCGGCCATATTGAATTTTGCATCACCGGGCATATTTGATTGGTTCGTTGTTTTTCACTAGTTTTGAACCACTGCGCATCCATCGGAATGCTTCACCTTATATTTTTTGCACCATGGTTAAAACGCTGTTCGCTTTCGCCTCCTATTGGCTGCGTTCCGATATTCACTGCCAGTACTGAAAATCTATAGGCCTAGTTTACATCGTGGACTTGATACGCGTATCAAATAGTAAATAACTAGTACATTGATTCAGCTGATTGGCTGATCAGCTCAAATATACTACTTGATACGCGTATCAAGTGCTCGATGTAAACTAGGCCATAGTTCGCGTCACATACACTCATATATGTAATACTAATGGCCTAGTTTACATCGAGCACTTGATACGCGTATCAAGTAGTATATTTGAGCTGATCAGCCAATAGCTGAATCAATATACTAGTTATTAACTATTTGATACGCGTATCAAGTCCACGATGTAAACTAGGCCAATATATTGCTAGTTCCGTATCTTCGCAATGAGAGGTCGAGGCCCATAAAAGAGAGACGCACGAATTCCAAATATGGGCATAAACGCTTAAGCCTCGTTATGCGCAAGCGCGTCTATTGAGTGAGTGTGAGCGAGAGGCTAAGCATTAGAAAATGAGACGGAAAGAACACGAAAAGAGAAAACATTACCTGGTCGTGTCTGACTAATGCTATTAGCGCATGCGCACAAAGCAGCTGAAGCATTCGTGAGAGAGAGACTATTATACGTCTGTACCGTAATGTTTGACCCTGAGGTCGGCACTCTTCTAACAATATAGGAGTTTTACATATATGGTCAACTCTTAAGATTAAGATTAAGACCGAAGCATAAACCAGCCATAATAATCAGACTTTCTCGAACGTCCGAAGTAATAACACGCGAGCGATTTTGTTATCTTGAACATTCTTTATACATACGTATATTTCGCAAAGTTGTCCGGTCGTGTTTTATTAAAATAGAGATAGGGTCTCTCAATTAAGTAACTGTAAATATTGTATATAATTTTGTTATTTTTGCAATTATATTAAGTTTCTGTAAATTAGCGAGTCGTACATTGTAATTACCTCGGTCATTCCTTAATTCCTTTATAAGGCAAAACCCTATATAATATGTAAAACTAAGTGATGTATTAAGGTACAATTTCATGCGAGCGTTTACCCCCTCTCCATCAATTTTCGACAGAGATGGCTAAAATGGCTGCATCCAGCGAAGAAACGCTAAAAGTTCGACTCAGTCAGAAACAACGTTGAGATCAAAGTGGGGTTGTAAATCATGGTAATAAAGTTAAGATATATTAATGCTGCAAATGTTGCAAATTATAACTGCTGCAAAGCGAAAAGAATCATAATTAAACTACAGTATTATCAGGGTTGGGTCATTTGACCATTTTCTAGGATTTTTTACATTTTTTACATTTTAGAGTACTTTACTGTAAAATACGTCAAAAAACGTATAATACTTGCTTAAAGGTACAATTTCATGCGAGCAAAGAAAAGCTAGCGTTTACCCCCACTCCATCAATTTTCGACAAGACTAAAATGGCTGCATTCAGCAAAGAAACGCTGAAAGTTCGACTGATGCACTCTGTCTGCCACATGGGATTTCTTCATACGTAATTATTACTTTTATTCAGTTTAATCAGATAATTATGGAAAATTTTGGATAATGTAATCTTCTATAAGAATGAAAGAGATTTATCAAGGGAGAGTTTTTAGTGGGTATACCTGTATAAGGAGAGTCCCACACTACCCTGTCGGACCGGCCGATATGAGGTGTGCGTAAAGCATTTTCTCTTCCTACGTAAAAAAAAAAAAACGTGTGTGTATATATATATATATATATATACAATATATATATATATATATATACAGGGTGTCCCATTATAAAACATCCACGCAAATTACTCCGAAGATAAGGGTGATAGCAAAAAATGACCTTAACAAACGTTGTAGGATTAAAAGGGGGCCAACTGAGGGTGACCTTGACTTTGATCTCGCAGTTGATTTTCAAGGTCATTTGAAGGTCAGAGTAATTTTTTTAAATGGAAACCCCTATTTTTGACACCGGATTCGAAAAGAGCGGAAAATTTTACGTCAGAAATGATATTTTAAATTTTTTTTGTGTGACCTTGAGAAGGTCAAATGAGGGTCAAATGTTGAAAAACTGCTTGCTGATTGTTTATTTAAATTTATAGGCGAAATAAACGTTATAAAAGTACCTTTAGCAGGTAGATCAAGCTCAAATGTGCCAACGATCGTGACCATTTTGACCTTGAGGTCAATTTTCAAGGTCATTTAAAGGTCAGAGAGATTTTTATAAACTCTTATTTTTGACACCGGATTCGAAAAGAGCGGAAAATTTTACGTCAGAAAAAATATTTTAAAGTTTGTTGGTGTGACCTTGAATAGATCAATTCAAGGTTAAATATTCAACAAGCACTCAAAAGCTGTTGCTTACATGTGCTAACCTTACTTTAGCTTTAAAACCACCACGCAAATTACTCCGAAAATAAGGGTAATAGCAATACCGAATTCGAGTTATCAATTTTTAAAGTTGTAGCTTTTAACACGTAAGATATAGGAAAAACGTGTGCTCAAGTGATTTATCAATTCGTAGCGACAATAATACTTGCTCGATTTTTTTAAAAAACTAGGATACAGTGCAGGATAATGCTAGAAATAACATTTAAAGAAACAAGGATTATTAGCAATTGCCGTTTTTGAATTATTGAAGTTCAAAGTGGTGTATCCGACATAATTTTTAAGAGTTTAAAGCATTTTGAGCGCAAATCGATTAACTGATGAACGTTCTTAAAATTGTTTTTAAATTGTACATACTTATACCGGCAACAAAAATTAAATTTTTTCTTGTTAAAAAATTGTACCTCACTTACATGTGTTGTGTACTATATATGTAAGTCTGAAATCTCTTATTCTTATTCTTGTCCTGACCGTCCAATACCGTCCAATATTGACCGTCGCTTGATAGTATGTACATATAATAACATCTAATTTATTTTGTCGTATGTTGACAAATGTTCTCATACATTTGAAACTCTTTTTTGCGATCGTTATTATCGTTAAAAAAATGCCTGACTACACTGCTAATGAAATTATTGACATTCTTCTTATTTTAGGAGAATGTCGACGAAACTATCGAGAGGCAGCAAGACTGTATCGTGCTCGATTCCTTCAAAAACAACATCCTAATCATACGGTAATACATGACATTGAACTACGCGGTCGACAAGGAATTTTTGTTCGAAGAAAGAGGGCACTGAATGAATATAATCCTCGCTTTATTGCTGTTCTAGCCATGGTACATTTAAATGTTCACGTCAGTTTACGCGAAATCGAGTTAACAATGGGCATTCCAAGATCTACGGCCAGTAGATATTTACGACTTGCGCGTTATCATCCTTATCACATTTCTTTAAATCAAGCTTTAACTGAGGAAGATCATCGACGGAGAATAACATTTTGCCAATGGGCAACGCAACAAATTACTGATGATGAAAATTTCTTCAACAATGTTCTTTTTAGTGATGAGACTACATTTGAGAGTACTGGTATGTTGAATCGCCATAATTGCCACTATTGGTCTCCTGTTAATCCTCATTGGATGCAAGAAGTTGATCATCAGCATCGCTGGAGTGTAACAGTATGGTGTGGCATTGTAAACGGATATCTAATTAGACCTTATTTTTTTGAAGGTAACTTAACTCAACACACTTATTTACAGTTGCTCAGAGAGGAACTTTCACTTTTGCTAGAAAACGTTGATCTTCATACAAGAGCCAGGATGTGGCTACAACAAGATGGCGCTCCTCCACATTATGCCAGAATTGTCAGAGATTTTCTTAACGAAAGGTTCAACAACCGATGGATTGGTAGAGGAGGCCCTATAGCATGGCCACCAAGATCTCCAGATCTGACATCTCCAGACTTTTATTTATGGGGCTATCTAAAAAATACAGTCTACCGCAACAGACCAACTACAAGAGCTGACATGATTCAAAGGGTTACGCAAGCCTGCTTAAATATTCCACGTCAAGTATTATTAAATACTATTAGGAACTTTGAAAGAAGAATAGAATATTGTCAACAAGTAAATGGTGAAACTTTTGAGCATTTTCTTCATTAAATGGTGACTGAAATACTTGGACTCTATGACTAAATGCATGTAAGCGTGGAATTTTCAATGTTTTTTCAACTGTCTAGACTTATCCTCGATCTTGCCTTAACTGGCCGGGTCATCCCCGACCTTGCCTTAACTGGCCGGGTCATCCCCGACCTTGCCTTAACTGGCCGGGTCATCTCTGACCTTGCCTTAAATGGCCGAGTCATCTTCGATCTTGCCTTAACTGGCCGGGTCATCTCTGACCTTGCCTTAAATGGCCGAGTCATCTTCGATCTTGCCTTAAATGGCCGAGTCATCTTCGATCTTGCCTTAATTGGCCGGGTCATCTCTGACCTTGCCTTAAATGGCCGAGTCATCTTCGATCTTGCCTTAACTGGCCGGGTCATCTCTGACCTTGCCTTAAATGGCCGAGTCATCTTCGATCTTGCCTTAAATGGCCGAGTCATCTTCGATCTTGCCTTAACTGGCCGGGTCATCTCTGACCTTGCCTTAAATGGCCGAGTCATCTTCGATCTTGCCTTAAATGGCCGAGTCATCTTCGATCTTGCCTTAAATGACCGGATCATCGACAAACTTGCCTTACCATAAAAATAATGAAGTTTTAAACACTTGATCTTAATTAAGTTAATGTTAATTAAGTTAATGTCAATTAACTTAATTAACATTAATTTAATTAACTAGTAAAGGTCACACACCTGAACGCAGAATTTTGTGCTCTTTCAGAATCCGTGGTCAAAAATAAGAGTTCCTATTTCGACAAACAAAGACTTGTAACGATGCACCCCATAAGCTAGCATCGTTCCGCCGGCATAACACCCAACAGGCCCGGCAACCGGGGCGCGGTGCGCCCCACATTATTTTTAATACTAAAAACATGCGAATCGCTAGAGGCACGCAGCCTCGCGATGTTCGACGCCGAGCGAGCACGGGAAAACCCGACCGCCGCCGGACACCGATCCGAACGCTTTCCCTACTCTGAGCCGGCACGCGTACGCCGGGTGGGAGAATTTCCTTTCCACATCTCCTCATAATTTCCCGGTATAAAAAGGGATCCAAAAAGATCTTGAGACCGATTCCGGATCCTGACAGCCGACGCTACCAGCCGAAGCCAGAAGGATACTCCTGAACCTGTTCCTCAAAGCCGCAAAACCAGGAAGTCGAGCGTACTCGGTTTCCGTCGAGCGTTCTCGACAGCTGCTTCCCAGACACCGAATTCTCCGGGTGAAAACAGCGCGCGGGGTGGAGCGTACTCCGCCTCCGCCGAGCGTTCTCGGCCGCTGCTGAAACCGAAGATCCGGATCCGATACGGGACGTGGGGTAGAGCGTACTCTGTCTCCACCGAGTGTTCTCGGTTCCCGTTTGCACACCGACCATCCGTGCCTGATCCCAGAGACGTCGAACAGCGTGCAGCAGAGCGTTCTCTGCTACCGCCGAGTGTTCTCGGTCCGACGATCTCACACCGATCCGCAGACCGCAAATCTGCATTACGCGAAATCGCGCCACGACTGGGCCAGCACCGCGCTATCGCCATTGATACGGTGATAGCGGGCCATTACGCCGCGCCACGAACCGCGGACTTTAAACGCGCCCGCGATACGTAAAATACCGCCCGTGATACGTACAATACCGCCCGCGACACCGCGCCGCGCCGAAGCACGCACCCGCCGCGTGCGTCCAGCGTGCGTACCGATCCGTATCGCGATACCGCGCGCATCACGAAATATCGAGCGCTACCGCGCGCCTTGCGTATGATATATCCGCTCGCGGGAACTTGTACATATGTAAATAGCTTAGCGTAATAAATTAAGTTGTTTGTTAAACCTGCGTCACGTTCACTCAAGTCCTTCGAACCCTGGAATCCGACGAGCTACGCCTGAGCGTTCGAGTTAACGGGTTGTTTTAAGTTAAATATGGTTACATCGAGTATCCTGGTCAATGTGCTACTATTATATTAAATCCTGCGTTATTAACTATAATACTTGTATATGAGAAGATGTGTAACGAAAGATTAAAAGTTAGGACGATTATATATTATATCCCCAGAAATACAGTTGATCATACTGAATTTCCATTTTGTCATGTTGGCAATCCTTTAATCAACGATTGAGTCAATCGGAGTTTGGTCGAAGTAGCCCTTAATGTTAGAAAAATTAATGCAATTATCGGTATTAGAGTTTTTGTGGTCGCGAATGATTACGAATCTGATGTCGGATTTGAAAAATTAAAAATAGTAGATCCAATATGGCGACTAAAACTACTTTTTTGGATCAAATATGTACAAAAATCGGTACTAAAGGGTTTTTGGAGTCACTAATTTCGAATCTAATGTCAAGAACTGTAAATTTAAAATGGCGGATCCAATATGGCACATATTTATTCAAATTAGCTTAATAATCAATTTTGAGGTCGCAAAATTATATTTAAGGGTTACCTATTGTTCGTTCCTATTTATGGTATCATGTATTGTAGTCATCTAAATCAATATTTACATTATTTAAATTATTGTAAATTGTATAAAGTTCAAGGCTAACTTGATCTAAATCAATGTCTCCTTCGTCAATTTCTTCGTCAGTTTCAATTATTATTTTCGAAATCATTTGAATATATAATTAGTTGAAGAACCTCCGCAGGAAGTGTTTTACGCATTCTCTTTTCCATTCTTTTTTTCAGACTAATAATGGAGATGAGAATATCTGATATTTCAAATGCTCTGTTCATTACATTTGTCATGCTGTGAACTCTGTTGGTCTTCCGTGCATGATATAGTCTGTCGTTTTTATATAATTTGTATCGATTTTCTGCTCCATCCTCTCTAAGAATCCTAACAGGGAGCACAGAATTTATAATGATTTCAGCATCATGTGCAAAAACTTTATGCACATTGGGGGTAGTGGTGGGCGATGTTTAAAAAAAACATCGATTCAGAAATAATTGATTCAAAATAAAATCGATATTTGAAAATCGATGTTTTGTTAAATACATCGATATTAATCGATTCTTTTTTAATCGGAATAAAGCGCGCCTGATTTGAATAACTGCTAACTAAAAGGAAAAAGAAACAAAAAAAGATTAAGAAGTTAATTACAAAAACGTATTAAAAAATAAAATTAATTTAAACTAATATGCATATCTTTAATATTTTTTTTATTCATAGCCATGTACAAAATTGAGCATGAGATTTTGATATTCCTGGTGATGATTTGAGTGTATGGTGATTTACAATTCCAATTTTGTTTTTGTAATTCCAAAGTTGTATCTGCCTGCAAATATATACCTACATAAAGAAAATATTAATAAATGTTATTATCTGGAAGAGTTATCTCGAGTTCCTCTAAAATTATCATTTCCTGAGGTATCTGGCTTTCCTCTAAATGCAGTAACGACAAGTCAATAGACTCACTGAAAGAGAAACATGGATAAATATTACGTCATGCAGGTGACATTATGATTTGCAGAAAATCAACACAACATTATACGTACAAATTCATATTGTCCTTTGACCGTGATATGATATTGATATCTTCATTCGCATAATTGTTTATCGTGCCCGATGTGATTAGAGCTCGAATATAATTTACTGTATGTTGATCGTCATCTATAGAATTATATTCGTATATATTACATCTAAAAAGTACTATTCAAAACGTTGATTGTATAATAGTAGTTTACTTACATATTAATGGTAGATAGGCGGATAAGGAGAGATTGCGAATGCAAAACAATTCCTGGTTATTTATACGAAAATAAACGACATACGGATAGTTAAAGCTAACTTTCTCTCTCTGAAGCTCCTCTAATGAAGAATCCTTCATTTATAATAGATAATGCATAAATAAAAAAACTACACCACAAAGAGCACTATCCGACAATGCGGAGAAGAAAAAGATTAAATCATTTCTTTTTCGTTGTGTATTTGTTTGAGTAATAACGTAGAGACATCAGGGTATCGATCATATAATTTTTCACATAAAAAGTTTCACGTGAACGATTTCAACCAATGGAATTAGACTCATTGGGCAACTCATTGATTTCATTGGTTGAAATCATTGAGTTCACGTGAAACTTTTCACGTAAAAAATTACATAATCGATACTCAGTACGTTGTGAAACAAAGTTAGGGCAAAAAATATCGATATTATACTATAATAATCGATTCTCATTCGATGCATCGGTTAGTAAAAACATCGGTTTAAAATAATCGATGAAAAACATCGATTTTCCAAACATCGAATAAACATCGCCCACCACTAATCGGAGGGCATTTTGTACCAACTGTAATGTTGATTAAAAATTTTAGCGGTACTTAAACAAAAGCTTCTACATTTATCTGGATCAATCGATAATTGGCATTTCACTGCAATTAGAATTATTCTGAAATTTTTTATCAAACCCACATCAAAATCTAAAATTTCTGTCAGTAATTGGATTTGTTCTGATTTTCAAAGGCTCTTCTGCACACATTTCCTATAGTAGTTCCAGCATCACTGGAACTTGGTTGCTCTACTGGCATATGAAATTTGTTTTTAAATCTGTCTTGAACTAAAGCTTTCTTCTTTTTTAAAATTTCCTTTTGTTCAGTTCCATATACTTTCCAAACTTTTAGATCATGACGATAAGAAATATGAAGTAAGCATTCAAAAAAATCTAATCCACATATGTAGTGGAGATATACCAAATTGTAAGGCTGGTTTTGATTCAAACACACCATCTTTAAAGTTTTCAATGTTCATTTGATTAGGCTTAGCAAAACATATGAGACAATTTATACCTAAACATCCAGTTAAAACATTAAGAACTTTTCCGTCGATTAAAGTACAAACAACATACAAATGGAGTATATCATTGTAATCATTGTTTTTCCATTGAATAATGTACATGTAATAGGTTCTAACTCGTCTACCTGTTTTTTAATATCATCATAAGTTTATTAAGAAGAAATTTCCAACGCCTATAACGGTCAGATGAAATTTCTTCTTAATATTGTGTATTTCACGATCAAGAGAATTTAATATTTGTTTACACGTCGCCAATGGAAGACGTTCTCACTACGTTTACCGGATATTGCGATAAATATTATCACATGCCTCGGTGGTTATTATTAATATTTGTTCATCATAAGTGTTTTGTATTTCTATTATATAGTCTCTTTTTCTTCTATATATAGTTTCTTTTTTATATTGAAGTATAATTGATGAACAAAATATCAATCTTGCTGATTGAGGTGTTCTGTTGCACCAATAGATTTAGCCATGATTAGCAATTAAGCACAATGGAATTGTTGTAGTGGCTATCAAACTAGTGTCTGAACTTCCTACTGAGACTCCCAAACTACTAAATGCTTAATTATATGCAGAGTGATCTGTAGAACCGTCAAATCCCCAAGATAAAATAAGCGTTGCTTATGTAAATTGCAACGATTTTTTTTAGCAAATCAGCTCAATCACTTCTGTCTGAATTTCAATAAGCTTTTTAACTTTATGATTTAGTAAGTTTTGAAGTGGTACTTTAGCAGAAATATCGTTTACAACAACTCCACTAGGATGACATTTCTGTTTGCAACTAGAACTAGATCATACCTAGGCCAAATATCTTCTTTTCTACGTTTATATTCTGACTGCATATTTATATATTGTTGCTTTGATAAATTGTTATCGAGTAAATAAGCAAGAACTTCTTCTGGCGTTTCTTTTCTTTTTCTATTATATGATTCCAGCTGCCACAAGTTGACATAATACTTATGGGATTTTTCAGAAGCTCACCTATAATTTTTGCAAATCCTGCTGTTTATGTTTTCTTGCCGAAAACTCAGTGGCCATCAGAAATTTTTTTGTACAGTTTTGATTTTCAGCAAAAACTGAGTAATATCTCTTCGTTTAGATCTTATACACTTTTCTTCAAATAATTTTTCAGGACAACCAACTTTAGATAGTGCAGATCTTGTCTCAATTCGTTTTGTTTTTAAAGTTTTTAAAATTTTTTGAGGGTATACAAAGTTACTATTTAGTCATTCTTTGTTTTGCGTCTGAAATGTTATTAGTGTTCGGTGTACCTTAGCCCAATAAGCTTTAAATCTTTTGTGCAAATTTTTTACTGCTTCCTTTAAAATAAGTTCTTGTTCATGATTTATTTCTCCCGGAAATTGTTCTAAAAGATATTTATGATAATCATCAATTCCTAAATTACTTTTATAAAAGTAATTTTTAATTAAGGGGGGAACCCTATTCATCGGGTCAAAAAAATCGATTTTTTGGAAATAGGCTCAATCGATAGGTACACTATTCAAGAATATTCCCTGAAAATTTCAACTCTCTACGTAATGTTTGTAGGAAGTTATGGCATGAAAACGAGCGCGCGGCAGAACGTCCGAAAGGGTCCCCGCGGCGCGCTATCTGCTCCGCCGCTCGGCCCGGGTAAACAAAGCGCTAATTTATAATGGTCTTCCGATGTCGAGGGGGGCCGATGTTTTTACAATGTTTTCGCTTTCCATTTTCTTCGTCGTAGTCATATCGAACTCTTTTTTACGACGGAATTTGGGTTCACTTTTGCGATTTTCTGATATGAAGTTCGGTCTCCTTATCCTACTTCATGGTCGTAGTGCCAGTCGAGCTCTGTCTCTTGGCAAGTTAGTACGCTGCACGCAGAATGTCGAATTATCCGAAAGTAAAACATAGTGATTATTACCGTCCATCGAGGCCGCGGAAACGAAAAGTTCCTAATAAACAGACAGTAGAACCTGAATGCCCTAGTTCTTCGCGAAAAAAACTGAGCAGTGCGAATGTATTTGAACCGGAAGTGAACAATGCGCATATGTATAGGATTGTGGAATTTCGAACTGTATTTAACACGCTCTCTCAACTGTTTATATGCAGAGACTGCAAAAAAGACGTGAAATTTACTGAAGCTGGTGCTCGCGGTTTTGGATTCAAGATCGTTGTGTCGTGTTCGTGTCAACAATCTGTGCATATTAATTCTGGACCGTATGTAAATTCTGGTTTTGAAATTAACAGACGGATGGTTTTTGTTATGCGGTTATTAGGAGTTGGACGAGCAGGCATAAATATTTTTGCTGGACTAATGGATATAGGCACGGGTTTAGGTAACACGACGTATGATGCTATTGTGAATCACATGTATGAAGCGTCGAAAACGATCTTTGAACGTGTATGTAAGAAAGCGGTTGCAGAAGAAGAAAATTTAAATGAGGAAAAAGGCAAACCAAAATCTGATTTTTATGTCTCAGGGGATGGCTCATGGAAAAAGCGAGGTTTTACGTCTTTATTTGGTGTGACAACGCTTATTGGAAATTTGACTGGCAAAGTAATTGATCTGATCGTAAAAAGCGCATTCTGTAAAGCTTGCATTGCATGGAAGTCAAAAGAAGGTAGTGACGAACATACCGAGTGGTATGAAACACACCAAGAAGAGTGTTTGGCAAACCATTCTGGTTCGGCAGGGAAAATGGAAGTGGATTCAATAAAAGAGATGTTTTCCCGGTCAGAAGAGAAGCACGGTGTCAGATACGTTAATTATATAGGTGACGGAGACTCAAAAACCTTTCAGGGTATTTTAAATTTGAATCCTTATGGCGAAGAGTGTCCCGTTACAAAAAGCGAGTGCATTGGACACATTGAAAAACGCATGGGCACGAGGCTTCGAAACGTTAAAAAAGATAAAAAACTTGGAGGCCGCGGTAAATTAACTGATGTACTTATAAAAAAAATTACACGGTACTACGGACTAGCTATTCGCCGAAATGTTAATTCAGTAAAGGATATGAAAACGGCCATTCAAGCAACATTCGACCATCTTACTTCCACGGATATAAAACCGAAGCATCAAAATTGTCCGGCCGGAGCCGACAGTTGGTGTAAGTGGCGGAAGGCTGAAGCAATAGGTAAAGCGGCTTCTTACAAACATCCTTCTCCTCTTCATCCGGATGTCGAAAAGCATATACTTCCAGTTTTCAACGATCTTTCAAAAGATGAGCTGTTGATAAGGTGTTTAGGCGGTTATACTCAAAACGCAAATGAAAGCTTTAATTCAACAGTTTGGCGTTAGCGTTTAGCCCCTAAACACCTACATTCCGGGGCAAAAATTGTAAATATTGCTGCATTTATTTCTGCTTCGATTTTTAACGAAGGATACAATGCCATTCTCATGATGATGAACGAATTACAAATTGTAATTGGACAACAAGCCAACAACTTCGCAAATTCATACGATGAGAAGCGCGTTACAAGGCAGGATCATCGCAGCATGCAATCATCAAAAAATGCAAGAACGGCCCGAAGAATGGAGCAAATGGCCCAAAACGAGTTGTATGAGGAAGCTGAAGGATTATTATATGCACCTGGAATAGCTGATTAGCTTCAAAACGGCCGTAAGTTTAAATTTATAGTATATATTTATTTCAAAAACTTTAAACGCGTTTTTCTCGAAACGACATTTTTCGAGCTTGCGTACACGATTGAGACAATTCTATTGCACCGATTTGGCTTTACCACGGCTCATTTTACAGATAATTAAATTCTCTTTTCGTTGACGAGTTTTGTTTTTGTAAAAAAAAATATTTAACTTGTTTTTTTGTATAAAAAGGCGATTTATTTTTAGCAAAATTTGCACTTCTTAATTGAACGGTGTGAAAAACGATGAAATTTAAATAAATAAAAAAACGAAACTCGTCAACTAATAGCCAGTAACATAAATTTAACAAAAACATTTCATTTTTTGATTTCAGAGCAACTTAAGGGGGGCTAGAGTGTACGCAAGCGACCCATGTGATCAGCGACGCAACAACTTGATGGCCTCAGTTTTACACTTATATAAAAATATTTTTGTACAAAAAAATTATTTTGTATTGTTCAAATGTATATTAAAATGTCCTGAAAATTTCAAAACATTTGGTGTCAATGTACCGGAGAAAAAAATTTATCAAAATCGCTCATTTTTTGGCCGTCTGAATAGGGTTCCCCCCTTAAGAACCCTTCAGTTATAGTCGATATATTCCGTTTCCGCCCAATGAGACTTCAGGTAACACTTCAATATCGCCCGGCGGATTCGACGGAATTTTCCATCATGCCCATTCCTGTGGGAAATTCAGTATTGGAATAACTTTCATTCTCAAAAGAGATGGTGTCATCGTCAAGAGAACACATACTTGAGCTTACTGGCAATCCATCAGCTCTCAGATATGAATCTGAAAGGGTGGTCTGATGACCTGTTCTACTCAAGTAGTGAGAGCTACCCGTTCCAGAGTCCATGTCAACATTTTTTTCAATTATTTGAGTACTTTTTCTCATTCTCCTCAGTGCTGTCCGCTCATCCAAGATTTCATTGAATAAGGATTTATTTACAACATTTGGGCGGTTTCTTATTTTTTATCTTGAAATTATCACGGATGAGCCTTTAGGCCCTTTATCGGAGATTTCTAAATAAATGAAAAAAAAGTACTCAAATACATAATGCAAAAGAAAAATATTTCCATCAGAGTACAGTGTACTGTTCAGTGCAGCCTTGAGATATACGCCTTTAAGGCTAATTCGAACGTTTTGAATAAATATACGCTATATTGGATCAGCCATTTAGAATTTTTCGAATTTGATATCAGATTCGTAATCAGCAATCTCAAAAATCTTAGTATAACTTGTATTAATTTTTCAAAAAATCAAGAATTTTGATTAAAATAGCCATCAAAATAAATCATAGTACCAGGTAGTCTCGTAATTAAAAATTTATAACTCAGAATGCGGAAGGTTGCGGCAACTAAAATTGGTCATTACTTTTCTTAAAAAGTGCCTTTTTTAATGAAAAAAAGTTCATGTTGAACCAGCTTGAACTTTTAAAGATACAGTCATTAAAAATTCAACAAGTGTTAAAAAAACTTCTATTTTTACAAATATTGTATCATTAACTACATTTTTGGAAAAAAAATGTTAAAAATTATTTTCGAACACTTTCAGGCGTTCTCTTGAAAGTATATGCATGGAAAGTATATCCATTTATACAGGGTAGAAAGCAGATAATATAAAGAATATTTAAAGATATTGCGATTTCAGCACATTTTGCATGAAAACGTTTACAAATCTCGAATTTAAAGTGAGAAGAAAAATTTTTCCAAACAATATTATTACCTCAAAATTAAAACCTAGTCTAGTCATGTATCTACAATCGTATTAAATTATTAGATTGGTCAATTTCAAACTTTTATTTTTTAGACTTTTGGCCAAGATATCCATCAAAATAAACCATAGTGTATAGTTGTGACCAATCAGTGACCAGAGTCTGTATTCTGTAAAAGTTAAAGTTGACCAACTTTACAGAATAAGTTACCAGATTCCGGAAAATTAGCATGAACCAAAGCATTAAAAATTCAGAATTCTTTGTACCAGTGAACAGTAATCAACAAGATTTCATTTTAATTGACCCGTCTGGCCAGTTTATTAACAGTATTCACGACCTTTCGGCCTCAGGTTTGGGCCCTTCTCAAGTGAACGGAATTTACATCTGGGTGTGCAGAATAGTTAACGCACGCAAGTGTTCAACGTATTGACATTGCATCCAAACTATGTCAATCACGCAGCTATCAAATACAAATTTAACAATAAATGGTTATGCGAATTAAACTAACGGTAATTATTTAGAATAACGGACCACCCTCCTTGACCTTGACCTTGACATATGTTGTATAACAGTGCTCGGAATTAGTTGCTATTTTCGAGCCGATTCCCGAGGCAACGCCTCCTATTCCCCCACTACCGCTCGACGCTCGAGCAGACGCTGCGGCCGAGCCGCCGACAGCGTGTCTCTCAGGAGCGTCTCTAAAGAAAAAGAAAGCTAGCTCAATAAGTAAAAATTTTATTCTGGTCTTCTCGGTCGTTTGCATAATTCTACGAAGGATGATATCCATAAAAATTGAAGTACTCGTTCTCATCTCATACGATGAGGCATTCCTTTATAAATATTCTTTTACAAAATGATGTAGAATTTTTCGCGATAAGATGTGAAATAGCATTACATAATATATTCATAACATTTCGATTAATTATTTATTACGAAAGCAGAAATTATTTCTTTAGGAAAATATTACTAATAATATAAAAGGTCCTAGCTTTCTTTTTCTTTAGAGACGCTCCTGAGAGACACGCTGTCGGCGGCTCGGCCGCAGCGTCTGCTCGAGCGTCGAGCGGTAGTGGGGGAATAGGAGGCGTTGCCTCGGGAATCGGCTCGAAAATAGCAACTAATTCCGAGCACTGTTGTATAAGGTCATCCTCCTGAGTGACCTTTGGGAGGTTTTAGCCCTCGGTCATTACTTGTTAAAAAGTTATAAACAAAAAACGTTTGAAAAATGTGGCCACATGCGCATGCTCTGTAATCAATCTTTTCTCAAAAAGTGCGAAATTTGAAATATGATGTAAGAGTGAAAACGTGTAAAACCTAGCTTCGCATCAAAAATTGCAAACCCATGTGAAACCTCACTTCGCATTAAAAAGCATATGCGTGGAAGCAGTGTGTCCCCCTCCCCCCTTCGGGTGGGCTCCACTACCGAGAAACTACACACATAAGTGTGGGTGGAACTCGTTTTACAACTTTCCACACGAAGCGAGTTCCACCCACACTTATGTGTGTAGTTTCTCGGTAGTGGAGCCCCCCCGTAGGGGGGGGGGCGGAACACACTGCCTCCACGCGTACACTTTTCAATGCGAAGAGAGGTTCCACATGGGTTTGCAATTTTTGACGCGAATCTATGTTTTACACGTTTTCACTCTTACACCATATTTCAAATTATGCGCTAGAATTGTGTAGACTTCGAGTAATGAACCTAATTAAAGTAGTGAATTAACAACAAATTATTTTATTAATATTAATGTATATATTATTTCTTTACGAATCACATTTTTAGTACATAAATAATCTAATAACTCGTCATATCTCGTTGTTAAAGCAAGAAATTCATAGAATTTCATTTTAAGACAGATCATCAGAATGTTATCTGTACGAAAATCTATCGTATACTGGTTTATTTTCGGATACCGTTTCAAAGTCAAAAGAAATATCAACAACAGTAGGAATGGCATATCCACACACAGTGTCGTGAAACTTCTTTTGTTCATTGGTCATTGGCAGTGGATGTGTAAAGCTGTATTCAAAATAACTGCTACATTTTTCAAACTTTTTTTGTTTATAACTTTTTAACGAGTAGTGACCGAGGGCTAAAACCTTCCGAAGGTCACTCAGGAGGACCTTGTCAAGGTCAAGGTGATCAAAGGATGGTCCGTTATTCTAAATAATTACCAGAAAAAATAATAAACAATAAATAATATAATACATGTAGACACCGTGTCGAGGTTAACAACCTAAACTGTGGTATAGGCAGATTGCTGTGTCGATCGTTAAAATACTCAGATATAATAAATAAAAACCAAGGATAAAATAAGATCAAATAAATAACTAAATAAAAATAAATATTGTAACATTGTGATGTAGTCAAACCTATAAAATCGCCTATAATGGGATGGACAATGCTATGTCAATTGTTAAAAGCTCAGTAAAATTAACTAAAGACCAGGAACAAAAATCAAATAAATAAATTAAACATACAAGTATAAATAAACGTTATGATAATATAGTGTAGTCAAATCGATATATCGCTGATCAGGGCAAGCCTCGAGTATAGGTACAATGTGATCGAATTCTGGGGTATAGTATTAAACTACATAATATGAAAAAATGGACAACCATAAAGTACAACTATTTTTTGGTACGCGTCACTGATTATTGTGGAGGGTGAATTATGTCAATTACCTTGTCATAAACTCACAGCTATGAGTTTATCAGTATCGCTTTGTAGAATCAAGGTGTTATTGTGTTTCTTAATTAGGAACATTTCCACAATCTCTCGTTTTTTTGTATTTGGCTCTCTGTGTAAAATTACAGGCTTATCCCAATCAAACTCGTGGGATTGGGAAACGGTGCTTACTAACTACAGAAAGATGGTCACTGCATCTTCTTATGTCGTTAACATGTTTGTTGACTCTGGTTTTGAGGTGTTTCTTTGTTTGTCCAATGTATGATGACTCGCATTGCTTACAATTTAACTTATATATGACCTCCGTCTGGTCCAGAATCGTATCTTTTTTTATTATACTATCGAGCTTATTTGGTATAGCAAACACAACTTCTGCTCCAAATTTCATTAGGCTCCTCCGTAGTTTGTCACTTAAACTTTTAACGTATGGAATGGGTATTCGGTTTTCCCATGAATTTCGTGACCATATCTCTCGTTGTTGTCCTCGAGTGTGCATTTTAATGTATTCAGTCTGCTATGAATATGTTTTTTTACAAATTGTGGTGGAAAACAATTATTGGTTAGGATATCTTCAACGATTCTTATGTTGGAACTGTGGAATTTCTCGTGCGCGAGCAAAATAGCCTGGTCAACTAAACTCGTAATAGTATTGATTTTATGTCTCCGAAGGTGGTTAGAAAAATAGTAAACGAAAGACCAGAAGAATTTGAAAATCCAGTACAATTCAGTTTTGACGAAACTTCAACAACATGTGATATCGAAGGTTGCAATAAAATATAGCTGTAGTAAGATGTTCTTGGTACAAACAGTCATTATGTTTAAATTTAAACTTATTTTGTACTACTTTTAGAGAACGATTTTTTTCTTGTCTTTATTTTCTTTGTTAGCGTTCCAATTTCACCAATACTCAACAGCTCGTTTTTTATAAAAACTGTCAAAATCTATATTATCATTTGAACATTGAGGATAAAAATTTGAATTTTCAAAAATCTAAATATCTTCACTCCATGCTTGTTCGTCATCTTCAATTATCAAACCGATGAAATTTATGATACTCTTCATAATCGAGAGATGTTTCTTCCGTTATTTCCAATCCATTATAATGAAAAATGCTATCCAGCAATAATTTTTGTATGTTTTCTTTTAATTCTATTTTTGCCTTAGTCACTGGCGTTTCTGTTAGATATATTGAATTTATTGACACTAATAAAAGTTTCACAACATTAAGCAGATTGATAATCATTGCCAAAAATGTTAAACTTTACTTTGTATTTGAAAATCTAATACAATCTTCAGATATTATAAGAAAATAATATACAGAGATGAATATAAAGGTTTTAATAACTTTAAAAAGGTATAATAAAAACTACCTTAATTCCTAATATTTTTAATAATATGTAATGTTAGAAAAATATCACATAGTAAAAGTTGAACGATTTCAGAAGTATTTTATAAAACAGTGCAAAAGAAATTTTTTTTTATATTTTCATCATTCCATCACTTATTTTCAAAATTTTAAAATTTTTTTATCGCTACACGAATAGAAGCTTATTTTCTTACAAATTTAACATTTTTTTAAATATTTTATTTTGACGATAATTATTACACTTACGCACATATATTATTACACTTATGCACATACATAGGTACGATACAAGCACGAATAACGTATATACGGAGGGGTTTGCAATGACTTCTCAAAAATAATTTTTCGGAATGTAACTTTATCATACATGATTAAATTCGTAAAAAATAATCTTTAATTTGGTGATAAAGATTTTCAAAATTTTTGAAAAAAATTGATGGGTGTTTGGGGTGTTTTGAAAAATTAAATAAAAATAAAAAAATTTGTTTACACTGTTTGAAAGGACTCTTCGTTTGAAAGGAACCATTCAACTTTTATTTGGACTTTGGATTTTTTTGTATCTCTAGTAGTTTCGAAGATATTCGCCTTAAAAGATAAAAACCATTTTTTTTCCAAAGGGGTGTTTTACCCTTTAAAAGTCAAAATCCGCACATATAAAAAAATATGTATTTCTTAGATTTGTATATTTACAACATATCTGAAGGAGAATCAAATCGGACAGTTGTGACTTCCCTTGTTAGACAGTATAAGGAAAATATTTTAATATTTTCAACTATGGATATATATAATGGAGATATATAACATTATATATAAGTGTGAATTATTATTTAAGAAAAATAAAACTAAATTAATTTCAAATAACTCACAAGTTACACAGTTTGTGCAAGTGTTTTTACAATATTGTCTTACAAGTTTTATTCCACAACATTATTTATTTATACACTTATTGTCTTAAAAGTAGAAGGTAATGACTGACTCACAAACTGGCACCAGTGATATAAAAATTGATGTTTATTTACGTTTCGACCTGTGATTTAGGTCCTCTTCAAATATATCTATAAATATGATGTGAAGGAACTATAATAATCATTTAAAGGCGCAAATTTATACAAATCAAAATAAAAACTTACATAAATAGCAGTCCGATAAAAAATAAATACAAATTTGTAATATTGATGACCATGAATCGGTATCGATTTCGTTACATATAAAAGGCGTCTGTTGTTGGTGACGGAAAAGAAAGGACTGAGCAAGATTGAATCCGACAATGTGACATACGTTACAAAATTATAATAAATACATAAAATAAAAAGGACACAAACTAAAATGTATAAGTAGAGAAAACAGGTCAATAGTCTAAAATATAAATAATAAATAAGAGAAGGTTGTATAAGGTAAAAGTAAAAGATATAAATTATAAAATATTAAATAAATCTAAAATAGAAAAATCGGGTCAATGGTCTAAAATGTAAATAATAAATAAGAGAAGGTTGTGTCAAGTGAAAGTAAAAATTATAAATTATAAAATATTAAGGAGTCCGTCATATATCGCAGTCAAATTCTCTGTGTCCCTTTGGGAGTTGATTGCAAAATTGCATTTCTTGATGAAAAGCATTTCCGCAATCTCCCTTTTTTTTCCTATGTGTCTCCATATGAAGAATAGTAGGATTGTTCCAGTCAAATTCATGGTCATAAGATAATCTATGCTTACTAACAACAGAATGATTTGCTGTAGGTTTTTTGACATCATTCTGGTGTTCTTTTAATCGGGTAATCAGATGTCGTTTCGTTTGCCCTATGTAGCACGCGTTACAATTCAAACAGTTAATCTCGTAGACTAATTCCGTTTGTTTAAGCACACACAGATTATCTTTACCCTTCTTTATAATAACATCCAATCTATTGAAGATGGAGTACAGCACTTTAAGATTGGCATTCGTTAGAATGCGTTCAATGTTTTTTCCAACTTCTTTAGAGAATGGAATGACGATGCAGTTATTCGCATTGTCTTACTTATTGTCTTACAAGTTTTATTCCACAACATTATTTATTTATAAACTTATAAAAACGTTTATTATAACATAAATTCACTTTTCCCTGAAAAAGGAAACTATTAATGTTATAAAAAATGCAAACAATAGTAGAAGTGTTGCTATGAAACAATAGTAGAAATGTTGCTATGAAAGCATACGTAAGTAATAAAAAACATAAAAATATATAATTTACAGTTTTTCTTTTCATTCACAAAATATATCTGTATAAATGTATAATTGGAATGAGCCGCGTGTTGGAGCCAAAATGACGGATAATTGCGGTACTTTGTATACCTAGTGACTTTAGTTCAATCCGTGCTGCCACAGTTCAGCGATGCTTGTGTCGATCTCTATATAGTTAGCAGACAAATTCAATATTTCGCATTTTTTATTATTCCATTTGTTTGGGAATCATTTTGACTGTTAATTAAAATAAGTTTGGCAACCAGAGAGATAGCAGAAAAAACTAAATTTTTTTTTTTAATTGACTTAGAATTATTTGGGAAACATTTGTATAACGGTCCCATAGTTTGGGAAATAATAATTTTGATATAATTAATAAATAAAAATTTCGGTTTATAGAATAGCGTAAATTTCAAACATGTATGTTGTAATCATCCGGGGTGCGTGGGGACCTTCGGCCCCATAGGTTTGAGTTGAACCTCATTTAACGTGGAAAGTTGTAAACCCATGTAAAACCTAGCTTCGCATCAAAAATTGCAAACCCATTGGAAGCTTACTTTGCATTAAAAAGTGTACACGTGGAGTCAGTGTGTTCTGCTCCCCCTACGGGGAGAAATATTGAATTTGTCTGCTAACTATATTGAGGCAAGATCTGTAGATAGAGGAACGGACCATTGACGTACTGGACGAAACGTAAGGTCAATGTTAAGACAAGGGGACCGATATCAGCGGGACGGGGGATTGGCCATATTGTCTGGCGACATTTTGGCGCCCTGTTTAAAATTTGACATACATGATATTATTTTTATATCATGATATTATTTTTACTTTCATTGCATGAGAACAGGATTTCATGTGTAAAAAAGTTAATTTAATGGTTGTGCGCAATTGAAAATAATTTTCTGCAATAATTTTCTTTATACAGGGTGGGGAAAATGTATCGTGACACCTAAATAACTTCTGAACGGTTTGAGATATCGGATTGAAATTTACGGGGTTACAATAGTATTACACAATCTACCACATAACACCAAAAACGCTCAGTTTAACATCCCCGGAGGGCGGGGGGGAAGGGAGGCGAAAAAATCTTAAATGGAATATGGGATCGAGTGAGGGTTTGTTCGAAAGAGCTTTTTGAGACAAGAACAACGCCATATCGCCGAGGTCTCTACGATTCTTTTTCGCACAGTTATGATCATTTAAACATTGAGATTTCACAGTAGCGGAGAGTGTGTGTGCGTGTGTGCAAATGTGTTTCACAGAAGAGACAGGGACCCCGTGGTTCGTCAGTTCCACAGTAGTTAACGACTCCAAACCCCCTCTGCTGTGTGTGTGTGTGTGTGTGTGTGCGTGCGTGCGCGCGCGCGCGCGCATGTACGTGCGTACGTGTGCAAGACAAGTGTGGGTGTGTGTGTATAATCCAGTGCCGGATTCACTGAAGGAGGGGCCCTAGGCAGATTTTTGGTGGGGGCCTATGTAAGGAAAGCATATAAAATGAAATATAAACGGTATAATAGAAATTTATTTCAAGTACATTTATTTAGTAAATTATTACACGCCGATATAAAGATCTGAGATCAGTAAGTGTTTCAATAATACAGACTTGGTAATTATTAGTCAATACAATCACAAGATTACTTTACGCGTTTTTTTTCTGCGAAATCATTTATTATGTCATCGAAACTAATCATTCTTAAAAGATCGCTTTCAATACTCATCAATGACAAGTCATTTAAACGATTTTGATCCATCGACGACCTTAATCGATTTTTTAATATTTTCAATTTTGAAAAAGATCTTTCCGCAGTACAATTTGTTGTCATAAGTACAAGATAAATTTTTAATAAATTATACACATTCGGAAAAACATCTTTCAAATCTTTTTCGACGATTAATTTAAACATTTTTAATTCGATGCATTCTTTTTTTTCCTCATTTTTATTTTCAATAAATTCTTTAAAAAAATTTTTAAATTGTTCAAGCTCTTCAATTAAATTATATTCTAAATCATTTTCATACAATTTTAATACTTTCTCAGCGTGTACTTTTATTTCTTGACTAGTAAGATTATCTAGATTTCTCAGAAAACCGAAATATTCTTCTACTTTTTGATAAGCAGCGATTCTCTGATTTAATGATAATACAATTCTATCTATCACAGAAATGTAACATTGAATTCGAAAATTTTCTGAGCCCATGAGTTGAGCACCTTCGGTTCGACCATAATCCAAAGGATTTAGTCTAACGCTTTGCTTGCATATTCGTTTCAATGTTTGTTCAAACTCAATACAATCAGATGTCTCTTTCCCTAGCGATTCATAATGTTCGTAATTATCACGCATTGATTCAACACTACAGTTCAATGATGTCAAGAGTGCAATGGATGTACTAATGTCTGCATTGTAGCTTTGCAATTTTAAGCTAGTAATATTTATTTTTTCTAATAAGTCATTCCAGAAAAAAATGTAAATATTAGTTTCTAGTTTATTTAAAAATTTCAAAAGTCCTTTTGCTTCAAAATTATCTTCCGCCAATTCTTCTAATACATTTTTATACACTATGCGACCTTTCAATAACGATCGAACCGCCTCTGCTCGAGAACCCCATCGCGTTGTACTTACTCTTTTTGGTACAACGTTAATTTTATTCTCTTTCAATTTTTTACATAATAAATCGTATCTTCCAGAAGAAGAAGTAAAAAAAACATAAATTTTTTCTAAAAAATCAAAGAATTTTGTGGCTTCCACACAACAAGACATAGCTGAAGTACCCACTAAGTTTAGTGAGTGAGTGAAGCACGGTATCCATAAGGCTAAATTGTTTTCTCGGTTCACAAGCGTTTGTAAGCCATTAAGACGGCCGCTCATCACTGAAGCGTTGTCGTAGGATTGCCCTCGACAATCTTTAAGATCGATGCCATGCAATTGAAAAAATGACATGATTGCATCGAACAAATCTTGAGCTTTGTGTCCTTTATTCAACAAAAAAGTTAAAAATCGCTCTATTGGCTCATTATTTTCGATATAACGAATTGTCAAACACAATTGATCGTTATGACTTACATCCGTTGTGGAGTCAACCGAGATCGAATAATATTTGGATTTTTTGATGTTTTCAATTATTGTATTTAATAAACGATTATTGATAATTTTAATCAATTCTTCATAAATTGTAGATGATAAATAATTAACGTGTCCTTTACCACACTGACCGTATTTAAGAATATGGGCTTTTAAAAATTCATCTTGAGTTGCAAGTAATTCTATCGCACCAAGAAAATTGCCGTTATTAGGAACTCCGAATATTTCATTTTCGCCTCTAAAAGGCAAATTTTTTTCAGCTAAAAATATTATTACGTCAATGACTCTTTGAAGAATTTTCCTCCAATAACTTATTTCATCTTCGATTTGTTTTTTCATACTATCATTTACACAACCACGCGTAGATGCTCGCAAAGTAAAATTATACACAGCTTTCAAATGTACTTGAGACTTTTCATGTTCATGCAAGCGAGTATGTGCATTCTTCCAATCGCAAAAACCTTCCTGTGTGAATTGTGATTGCGTTGAACTAAATAGCTTGCAGTGAAAACAATAAAGTTTACCAGTGATTGGAGAAAAACATAGCCATGATCGTTTGACAGATTCTCCATTTTTAAAGGTCCTCTCAAACATTGATACCTTACATTTCCTTACTTTATTTCCATCTTGTTGCGTAAATGATTTCGATTCGATCATTTCAACGTTGTTATTTTGCATTCTTGAATTACCCGCGAAAATCCAATAATCAATATCTGTATCTGAATTGATGAGTAACTCGGAAATATCATGGTCATATTTTATTTTATTTTCAGAAAGATGATCGCGTTCTTCGTTACTAGACAATACTTTCGGATCGTTCACGTTGGTTTCGTAGTTCTCATCTTCCAACCCACTTTTATTTTGCAATATATTATCCTTGAAATTCATATTTTATTTCAAAAATAAATAAAAGATCAATAATCACAATTCATGAAAAAGACTCACGAAGTAAGTCATACTTATTTATTTACTTACACTTGATTCCGAATGTTTATTTGTGATTGCAATGGGGAGATTTTTCGCGGAGAAAAAATCTGTCAATTTATGCGTCTTAGATAATAAGATTTCATTTTTTTGCTGTATTTCTTTTTTTTCTTTTGCTTTTTCAAATCCAGATTTATACGACCGTTTTCCCTTATGTCGATCGTTTGATCTGTCACTCATTTTTATTGAAAAATATACTGATAAACACTAAGCAGTGTTAAATTCCGAAATTTTAAGTCAGCTGTAACGAACGCACAAAATCTTTACAAAAAATTAACAAAATAAAGATTACAGGTTCATTTGATAACCCTTTGATTTTACCTGGTAGATATAATCAAAATCTTACAGCTTAAAAAATCCTAAACTCGTATATCCGTGCTTGATACAAAAGAAAATATATTTTTTACTGCAGAAAACTAGCTGTTAACGCCATATAAAAGTACGTAAACAGCTGACTAAGTCGATGTGTTATCTGAAGTCGGTAAGGAAGTTGAGCAATCTTCCGTATACCCGCGAATTCAAATTTAGTAGAAAAATCATTATACTTATTGTTACTTTAAGCTACTTATTTAATATAGTTTAATTTTCTATAAAAGTGAGATTATACTAGTGTTTGTATTTGGCTTGTATTTTTTTTATTTATTTATTTATTTAAAATGATGCGTGTTTACACAGTAAATACAATTGTCAAAGAGCACCAATTTGCGTGGATGTAATTATTTTTCGTTTAAAACGTCAGCTTTGGTGGCTTTTTACATCTAAATTAATTAATTTTTCAGCAAAAAAAAAAGTTCATTTGGTGGGGGCTCTCTGTTGGTGGGGGCCCATAGGCCAGTGCCTAGTAGGCCTAGTCTATAATCCGGCACTGTCTATAGTTACGCCTAAAGAATATGGAAAAGTTTTCACTGGAAGCAAAAAACAGATAGAATTTTTAGAAGAAGTGTCACATTTTTTAAAATCTATAAAAGTTATTAAAGGAAATGGTTCAAATGTTAATGTTAAATGCTTTAAATGCTGGCAGATCACAATTAAAAGTATAATAGAACTTTGGCAAATATTAAAAACTTATAATTTTTCTTATCTCCAAACGCGTCGATTAAACCAAGATTGTATTGAAAATTTTTTTGGCTCTGTTCGACAACAAAATGGAAATTGTGTTAATCCGACGCCAATACAATTTGCTCGCACTTTTAAAAAACTTTTTAGTTTAAGATTTTTGCAACATTCAGACACACAAAATTGTGCACCAGATAAAGATGAAATGCTCGATATATTTAAAACATCATCATGCAATAACAATGCACAATCCGTATCTGAATTTGTTCCATCGCCAACACAAAAAATTTTAGACATTCCGACTCATGATTACCATTCAATGGATCTGCCAGAAGAAAATGCATTTAATTATGTATGTGGATATTTAGTCAAAAAATGTACAGAAATACATTCGTGCGATACGTGTGTAAATTATGTAAATGAAAATAAGGCTGTTTTGAATGATCCAACTTTATTATATTGTTCTTTTCGAGCCTATGAAAATGAAACAAATCTTTTTGGTAAATTAAACATACCTAGTAATAATTTTTGTTTTTATATTTATAAATTAGAGGAAATATTTATAAACAATTTTGAAAATAATTGTTTTCAAAAAGGTATCGGTGGTTATTTATTTAAACTTGCACAAAATGTAACTTTTGAATCACCGTGTCTAAATTTTCCAACCATTTTTCTCATAAAACTGTTTTTACGCATGCGTATTTACCACACTTTATCACAGCATAAT
>CABEGB010001356.1:84190-110036 GCA_901521435.1 Crematogaster levior
GCATCTTCTAGTTTTCTTATAAAATTCATATAAACAAATCCTTAAGTAATGACAAAGTATGATACTCTTTTTATTATTAAATTGCTTCGCTGAATAACATAGTAATGAATCTTTTGCATACTTATGGCATTCTCTCTTCAAAGCCCAATCATTTGTTTCTGGCTTATTTATTTTTCTTTGGTATTTAGAAAAATATTCTAAACTGCACAGATTATGGTAAGAAAGTAAATGATCTAATTTCGATTCGTTATCGATTTCCTGAAGCAAAGCAACATCTCCAATTTCTGTAGCCTCCTTTTTTAATTTTGCAAGAAAAATATTTTTATTTTTAATTTGACGACAATAAAAAATTCGGCCCTTGCGTTTTATCGTTTTTTTTTTACAGAAAAAACAGTTTTTGGCATTGCTTTCGTCTGAAAAGCTTTCCACGGTGCCCTCAGACTGCAGATCGTCCTCAACAATACATTCAGAACTTTGTACGCTATCAACATCCATGGCAAAATCAAAACTGGAAATAATATTTATTCAACATTATTAAATAATAATAATTTATATAAAACGATGTCAAGAATAAGAATTTTTTCTGTACCTTGAATCAGATGTAGCAACTTGCGGATTTGAACAAGATGCTGTATTCAAATCATCTGTTTCAACTTCCATTGGCACAGTAGTGGTGGATGTACTTGGAGTGGAGTGTTCGCTTTGTGTGGACGCTTGCGTCGAGGTTGACTCATTTCTGCGAATATAAAATTATTAATAGAAACTACAAAAAAAAATTCGATAAAATGTACTCAATGAACATAAAAATGTTAAGTATTATTGAAAACTATATAAGAATAAATGAAAATGATAAAATGAAATTCAATATTATTTGTAAACAGCTGTATACAGTTACATACTCAGTCGAAAACAAGCAAAAATACTTATTTACCTTCCTATAAGCAGTTCAAACTAGATTTTGTTTTGAAAATTACGGAAGGCAACGTAAGACAAAAGGCAATATCTTAGTACCGAACTTTTTCAAATATACACAAAATTTGAATAACTGTTTGTTTTATAACAATGTATTACTGACAGTTAATTATTTAATTTGCACATAAACAAAATTAATACATAAATATTAAAAAATTATGATCTCTCCATAATACAATTGAATTGTACATTAATTTATACATGCTTTTAAACAAATTCCTACCATTAAATATATAAATTTTAAAAAGTCAATAAAATAAAAATATTCAAAAAATTATTAATACTAAACAATATTAAATAAACTTACGATAAATATTGTAAATATTTTGGAGCAACTCTGAAATCTTTGTAGCACGTGGAGTGATATCCTATAACCTCATCGTCCCAGGACTCTGGCAAAATCACATCACTAAATTTATGCTTTAAATGAATTCTAGCATTCAAAAAACTTTTACACGAAGCATGAATTTCTTTCGTAAATTTTTTTACAAGTTCTCTTTTCGGACGAAAACGTTCGTCCTTACTTAAAGAATTGCACAAGAAACACTCCATGATGACGATCACTTAACAGCTTCGAAAAGAGAGCTCGACTAAACCCATATAGAACGCTTTGAATTGTGTTTTGAAAAATAGCCGTTAGAGATGATGCTTAAAGGAAGTTGGGAGGGGATAGTGAGTCTTACGATTTTATACCTGAGGCAAAATCACACAGTTCAGCATATTATTTTTTGGCGCGATATCGAACAGAAAAAAATTATACTGAAAAAATTATTGCTACAAACATGTATTATATATATTTTAGGTAAATATTTTTAATTTGTTGATATAATAAAATAAAGATATTACTTTTAATTCTATTATAAATTATAGATTCAAATTATAAAGAAATTAAAAAACTGTAATTTATATTAATTTTTAAGTACCTACACAAGTTATAAATATGCATTTTTTGAACTTAGAACTAATTTTTTTTTACAGACGATAACTGATTTTACAATTTGTTTTACAAAACAATGATTTTTTCCTTACTTGACTATCACTTAAAAATTGTTGTCAACTGAATAATAAAATAAATAAGTAGTTCAATAGCTCAATCACTCGTTACAAGAAATTTCAACAAATTTTCATGCAATTCCCTTGTTTTTATTGCTGTAATTGTTTATATAATTAAGTAATTTAAAAAATAATATTCATTTTCATTAAATAAGCTGTAATATTGTATACGAATTTTCCATTTAAGCAATTTCAAACAAAAGCTGGCGAAAATTATGTACAGGACTTCAACATGTTATGTTTTCAAGATTTAATTTGTTTTAAAATTTCGAAAAGTTCATTTGTAATTAATCGCTTCCATTTTTTTTGTATGCCAATAGTTTCATGGTGTTATATGTTTGATTCTTAACAGAAAAACTTAAAAAAGAAGTTGTTATTAATCAAAAAAAGATTAACATAATCTTGACAACTTTCGAGTGTAGGTCTCAAAAAAATTACCAACAAATTTGTATGCCGATGCATTTTTTATAAAAAATATATATTTTGCAAGCCCCAAAACAAAAATCAGCTTGTTATTAATAAATTTTTTCAATTCACCATTCTGACATGTTAGAGCTGGGGGTCACTCGGAAGGTACCATTCACTTTGTATGCCACAAGTTTTTCTCAGTTTCCCATCGCATTTTCTTGAAGTATTGATTTTTAGAAACTGTTATTATTTAATTTGGGACACTCATCAAATCGACGTGTTTCGCTCCCTATCGCGCTTTTTCCTCCCACTATCAGAATTTGGTCCAATGATAAAAGTTGGGTGTCTCGTCAAAATGAAGCTGTGTATAAACTTTCAGCCTGTTATTAATCACTGAAATCCCTTATATGTGGGCCCGTGCACTAGTCAAACTGTTTCGTATTCGCAATGCGTACCGAGAGTACTTGTCACGGTTCGCGTAATTCAAGGAGCGGCATCCACCCTCGGGGACGGTCCGTGCTCGCTTAATCGGTCGATCGATAAATCAAAACATGAATTATTCCCAAAACCGTAGCACTGCCGTTTATTGTCAGCGCACGTGGTCTCAGTTTTTCGTTTCCAGGTTCTTCCTCGAAGTTTGGATCACGAACACGGTTGAAATTGATTTCAATCTTAGATCGTACCCAAGTTCTGTTCGATTTTCGCTTCCCGAGTTAATTTTTGAACATTCATTACAGTTTACTGTATCACAATCCGTGATTTTTACTCTTCGCTGTATTTTTAATAACTTTTAACACTTGAGTATCCAAGTATTAGTTTATTTAGTTTTTATCTCTTCAGTCAACGATGTTATGTCTTTCTGAACGAGAACGCATATCTCTTTTGACGATGAGAGGCTGGGGCGATCGATTGAGATCGTACAATGACGTGAGACAGTTTTTCAATGAAACTTTTCGCAATGAAGGTACTGCCATTTCAAGATCTACAGTCGAGAGAACGATAAGGCGTTTCAACGAAATTGGAAGTGTTAAAAATCGTCCAGTATTAGGTAGGCCAAAGTCAGCAACAAATCCAGAAAAATCATTGGATGTTCTACAATCTTTCATCGAAAATCCGCATGATTCAAGTCGTAAAGTTGCTTTGCAACATGACATTGATAAATAGTCTATCTTAAAATATTAAAAATAATAAATTTCATCCCTATAAAGCCCATCTTGTGCAAGAGCTAAATGAGGATGATTTTGATAGACGCATTGAATTTTGTGAGTTGATGATAGAAAGAATAGATGAGGATCCTAACTTTCTATCAAACATAGTTTTCTCAGATGAAGCAACATCTCAGATAAATGGCAACGTTAATCGGCACAATTGTAGGTTCTGGTCTGACGCAAATCCTCACTGGATTGAAGAAACACGCACGCAGTATCCGCAAAAATTAAATGTGTGGGCAGGTATTCTCAATAATGCCGTCATTGGTCCATTTTTCATCGATGGAAATTTAACAGCTGCGAAGTACACAAGCTTCTTCTTCCTTCTATTCAGACGTCGCCCTGGTGTCCTAGGCTTCCCTTTCAATGTCGGTGGTAACTTGGGAGAGCTGTTACGTAACCTCTCAGAAGAGGTTTGAGTCGAGGCCTCAGCGTACTTTCGGGCCGTAGGTGGAGAGGTCTAAGTGCGACCGTTGTAATGGTCGTCTTAGTTCCAGTGAGAAGAGGAGGTTTCTTCTCTAGTCTTCTTCAAAAAGGGGTCCCACGGAAGCTGGTAAGCTGGCCTTCTTCGGAGAGATACTCTGAGTAGGAGAGGCTTCCTCAAGGTTGCGAGGAACCGTGACTTTAGCCCGTCGAGTGTCCTTTCGCGAAAGCGATGGAAACCACAAAAGGAATAAGCCTCCGGTCGTAGGGTTACGCCGGGATCCAATGGCCTGCTGTTTGAGGCTGCGTTCCTCCAGCGGGATGCCTTGTTGGCACCCCGTTTTTCCTTTTGCGGTACGGTGCCACGTTTCCTTTCGATCGTCTTAGTGCCTGTTTATGAAGGAAGGCCTTGGAGCTCGCTCCGATAATGAAAGCTCTCTTCCTAAATATAGTCAGAGTCTTACTCCTTTCAAAATTAGGCTTTGATCAAAACACAATACGTGTGATTTGAAATCCTCTGCCCAAAGAGATGTTTTTCACGTCATGGGGGGGCCTCTATATATGTACTCCCGGGCTGAATTTGTCTTGCGAGAATGTGTAGCGTTAATGCGCCGCGTAGCGGCGGCTATCTAAGTCACTGCGTACAACTCAGCTTCAGTGCAGGCGAATGTGCGGGCGGTGCTCGTCCGCCACAAAGACTTTCGTTTTCTTGCAATTACACGAGTTTAATAAAGTATGATCACGAAATAACGTTTTCGTTTCCATCAATAAGGTTAACCTCTTTTGGCTAGAGCATTTCTTATTAATTTGAACATGTGGCAGAGGTCTAAAATCACGTAAACATTTTTCATCGAACTTGGATGAGAAAAAAATATCTCCAAATCATCTGTGTCTAGACATGCACCAAGCTTTTTGAATGTAGCTAAATTAGAAGCCGCACTATCAGCTGTCACTGTTACAACTTTTGAACCAATTGAATGCAATTGTTCCAGACATCTGTTGATAATTTCTGATCGTTCATCGCTGTATAAACTATGTATTAAATAATATGCTACTGGAACTTTCCAAAAATCTTTAATGCACAGAATCATAAATACTAATGCATATCATGCTACAGGTATAGAATCATCGTTAAGGTTCATTCTAACGTCAACATATCCAAAGTACTCTTGTCCATGGTATTTAATTTTTTTTTATCAACATTTCGTCAATCACTAGATTGAAATACAACGGTCTGTTATTCATCAGTCTTTCTTTGCATTTTGAGTCGATTGACTGAAGGGCCTGCGCATTGATTCCAGGATTATCTTCCACATTTTTATATCACCGGGACAAAGTATTAGGATGCGGTAGAGCTTTTACAAAATTGCTTTGTACTTATTTGTACACTCTTGCGGAATAAAAATGCAAAGTTGCTGCAAAGCATTGTAATTCTTCCGGATACTTTCCTTTCGACGAATTTAATATTCTACTGATAATATTCTACTGATGAGTTCCACCGATAACTTGAGAAGTGTTGCTTAATAGAGTAATGGAAAAAAGTGAAACAGGAAAATAAAATATAAAGTATAATAGAAAACAAATATTTGAAACAAAACATTGTTTATTCTGCAAGACACATTGATGTACATGGTATAAAGTACGGTCTTCGTATCCTTTGACATGAAAGCCGTACCTCTGATAAATGTACTTGTCTGGAGTCGATACCGCTCACCCAACACAGACACTTTTTGTCTGGAGTGGTTAAATGTAGCAGTTATTAATTTTGTGATGAAAAACTTTAATACATTTTGGAAACGCCCTAAAAAAATATTTTTCATTGATGTCAAAAATTACTTACATTAAAAATTTAACAAATATTGTCTGAAACGATTTTATTCTCCTCTAGATGATTTAACAAAGCGTTCAAATTCGTTATTTTGGTCTTGTATCTGTGGTATTGTTTTCTTAAAACATTGTTTTTCTTCTTCAGATTATTTATGCAATCCATTTCTGCCATTTTCCAATACTCATGTATTAGCTCAGGATTTTGAATCAAGATTTGTCTATTTTTATGTCTCCGGCAAATCGAGGTTTATTCAAACGAGGTCGTTTTTCAGAAACATTGTGCCCCTGTTTTTTATAAAATAAAAATTTCTTGATTGCAACACACATAGTAATAATACACATATAGTAATATAATAATTACAAATACATTATTTAGCATTTGATGTAAACAACAATGAAAAAAAAAAATACTTTTTTCTTGTTGAAGATATTTTTAAGTGGTTATCATCAATTTCTTCGGTATGCTCATTGCCATCGGCAATATTTTTGTTCAAAGTTTCATTGTTAGCCGAAAGATGTTCTTCATCGGCAACGCATTCCAAATAGCTATCGCCAAATGTTACTTTTGGAACCTCTTCGATTAGCTCGTTTTCTATTGTATCTATTTGAGATAAATTTAATCGAACTCGTATAAAGTGTTCAAAATCTCTATCTTTACTGTAAAAGACAAGACACTTTTATATCAGTTGCAATTTCATATCTATTATATTTTTGTTCTGCATGTCAGAAGCAGAGAATGATTCTTCGTGGGGTTCCCATCAACAACAATAGGAGAAACTTCCATTATTGACAGCATTAGGTTTTAAATACAATCTCTTTGCATGTAGTATAGTTAGTATTTTGTAAGATGAAGTCTCAAAATTGTTTGCAAATAAAAACATTTTTTCTCGGTAGGGTGGTCCCCATTTCTGTTGAAATCTATCCATGCTTCTTTGATGTGTTCATTGGTTGGCAATCTGAAAGAAAAGAAAGTAATATAGCGCTTACACTAAAAAAAATTCTTATTTTAAAATATAGTAAAAACTACAATTTATTTCTATGATTGATATTTTATATAAAATTAAGTAACCAAAAAATTAATAGTTTTCATGAATGAATGCTACGAATACTACACAATTTTATTAAATTTAATAAAAATATCATTGAGTTCAAGCCATGGATTACAAGCTGTGCTAGGCTTAAAAACTCTTGTAAAGTATTGAATTATTTCTTTGTGAATATAAATCTCTCATCAATTTTAGTAATTTTATACAAAATTAATTATATATTAAAAAATAAAAATTTTGTTACTATCTTGAAAAATATTGTTATCATTGATAGTTTTACATTTGGAATCATCTGTTATTCCTATTTATGTTTAACTCACCTGTGAATAATATATTCGTGCAATCTTGTATGCCATTGCATACCACTCACTTCGGCATTTTTATAGCAAATACTTTTTCACTAAGCAATCATCTAATTTTTTTTTGATAAAAAGAAAACCCGTGCAAACAGACAACGACGCAAATGCGTTTATAAATACTGTATATGCTCGAGCTCACTGCGTATATACTATTAAACTCAACTCTTATATACTCACATACACAGCACTAATACATGTATAGCACTGCGCACTACGCATGCGCGACATGACAAGGAGCGAAGGTGTAACTTTATCCTTTGTCTCATTCCCATTTTCTGTCCATAGCCCTGGGTTTTGTAGACAAGGGTGGGGAATGCTCCGTCTATCCAAAGTATCCATACTATGTCTATATGTTATGGTCAAAACCCGAAACGCGGGTGCTCTTAAGATTGACTGGTCAATGTTGCGGAGCATATTGGTCAAAGACCAAAATAGTTTTATGTTTCGGCTTTTAACTGGTGTGTTTTTAGCCAATCCTAGGAGTGACTAACGTGACAAGTCAAAGTTAAAAACTAAAAGAGAACACTTCGGACTTTGACTAGTTAATCCTAGGTGTGGATTAATTCGGACTTTGACTAATCAATTCTAGGTGTGGATTAATTCGGACTTTGACTGTCAAAAAACAAAACCAAGATTTTAAACTAATGTTTCTATTATTAATTAACATACGTAACTTTTAATTTACTTTACTCCTGCTAGTTCTTTCTTTTTAAATTTAAAAATTTAGCTTTGGAAAAACATTAAGTACAACCTCTTGATAAAAATCTTAGAAAGTATCTATTTAGTGTTATTCAGGTACCTTTGTAAAATACATAATATAAAATACAAATAACTAATAATATAAAATAAATGTTATAAATAAATAAATTTTTCGTAAATATTTGGTGTTTTAGAACATAAAATATACTTCTTTTAAAATCATACAACATAAAAATATTTTAGTTTTTTTAAACAATGGTCCTTTAGAACAAAAAATATACTTTCTTTAAAAGCACACAACATAAAATATCTTAGTTTTTTCAACAATTGGTAAAAAAATATTTTTTAAATTAACGACAATGCAGGAAACCTTTTTGAAAATCACAGAACATAAAAATATTTGCGCTGTGACTCGTTCATAGACAGCAGATAGATTAGGTTAGGTTAAAACATGTAGGTTCTCGGACACCCTTTAAGTTAGCCAGAAGAAAGACATCCGGGGGGGGGGGGGGGGGGAGTTTAATCGGTACGAGTCCGACATACCCCTCGGCTCTACCCCGAGGGCTGAGGAGATCCATGAGGATTTCCCTCCGTTAACAAAAAAAAAGGTTAAAACATGCACGCGCAAAGCGGGTATCAGATTTAGATGGTCTCATTGTAATCATACCTAGGATTGACTAGTCAAAGTCCGAAGTGTTCTTTTTAGTTTTTAACTTTGACTTGCCACGTTAGTCACTCCTAGGATTGGCTAAAACACCAGTTAAAAGCCGAAACATAAAACTATTTCGGTCTTTGACCAATATGCTTGGTTGCTCCGCAACATTGAGTCAATCTTAAGAGCATCCGCGATTCGGGCTTTGACCATAACATATACGCCAACCCGGCGTATCGCGTCACATTGCGTAACTTGCATTACGACCCTCAATACAGAATTAGATTTAAGCGTTAGTTATAAGTATTAGTTAAGTACATAGTTGTAAGCATAGGGAACATGTACATATGTAGCATAGGGACATATTGAATTAAATAAATGTTAAGTGTAACTCTACTGGCCTCTTTTCTCATTTGCCAGCTCCTACCGCTCGAACCTGATTGGACACCCGCGACTATCCGCAGCTTATGAGTCAATCAGTTACAAAGCAATCCTCTAAATAACATTCAGAAATTAGTTATTTGTGATATTTCAAAAGTTACGTCTGTTTTTTATGAACAATTGATAAAGAGAAACTGTTAATTACGATCAGGCTGGATTTTTTGTACTAATAATATTATTCGTGTGAATTTATGTACATTACCGCTTTGGTAGAATACGTGCTGTTATTAACGGACTTGAAACGCAATCTTAACCTAAAACGAAAATGTACGATCACATATTAAATTAATTATCAATTTAATAACGGTACTAATACGTATCTAGTAAATTTCACTTTCCTTTTCCAAGATAACAAAGAATATGTTGCAAAAAATACCACCTTAACCAGGATTCGAATCTGGGATCTCCCGTCTATCCGGAGTGGATGTCTTACTTAGTTAACTTGATCACTGAGGCTTAAACGATATTCATCACAACAATTTATAAGTATTAACACAAAAATGTCTTATGAGTCAAACATGTATAATATAATAATATTTCGAAAGTTAGGACCGTTTCAGATAAACAATAAAAAGAAACTATTAGGCTAGATCTTTTGTATTAATAATATTCGTGTGAAAAGTCTCAAGTTCGAAATCTGCCTGAAATTATTTTTCGCAATATATTCTTTGTTATCCCGCGTGAAAAAGTGAGGGGGAATTTACTAGATATGTATTAATTTACTAGATATGTATTAATAGTTATTAATTTACTAGATTTATTAGATATGTATTAGTTACTAATTTACTAAATTTACTAGATATGTATTAATAGTTATTAATTTGATATTAAATTTGAGCTAAGATTGCAATTCAAATTCAAATTGTACTTCTATTAGTATGTGTGTATTCCGCTAAAGCAGTAAATGTATAGTCACATTCACGGGAAATATAAATTCACGAATAATATTATTGGCAAAAGATTCAGACTATAATTGACAGTTTCTTCTTAATAATAGTTACTTATGATATGAATATTATTTAGATAACATTCAGAAAAGGATAAATATTTTTTTCCCGTCGGTAGTTATTCGCTGTATGTATGAATACGCCACAAATGATCTCGAATAAAAACAGATTTTGCTGCAATAATGCAATTCTCAGTAAAATATTTTCTCTTACATTTCTTTTTCTATTTTATAAAATAATACTTAAGTAAATAACATTGTCCGTTGAACATTGAATTGTTTTATTACAGAGCGGAGATAATCAAAGGCGTCATTCCACCGACGAGCGACAAGAGAACCCTATGCGGAATATGTTACAAAAATCGATAAGGATGCTGAGAATGGGTAACAATCAAGTCTGCATTTGTAATAGACGCCAACTGAGAAGAAGAAAGAGTGAACGAAAGGCCAGCACTACTTTAGGTATCATCGTTGGTGCCTTTATTATTTGCTGGCTACCGTTCTTCATGCTGGCACTGATTAGACCATTTTACAAACCTGATGATATTCCGCATTCAGTATCATCCTTGTTCCTCTGGCTTGGTTACTGCAACAGTGCGTTGAATCCAATCATCTACGCTATCTTCAACAAGGAAATTCGCAAACCATTCATTCTGATAATGTGCTTACGCTGGCGTAACATCAATGAGTTCATGCGTGAAGAATATTATCAACGACAGTTCGGTGAACGAAGGACAAGGAATGATATTAATGGCGGCAATGACGGCACGGAGAATACAGAGCGAGCAGACCTTGTCGATGATAACAACCTAAACATCGGCCCTAGTAATCAGAATATCGACAATAATAATCAAAACTATAATAACAATCAGAATGTCGACAATAACAATCAGGATGTCGACCATAACAATCCGGACATCAGCAATAATAATCAGGACGTCGTTGATAACAATCATGATGTCGACGATAATAACCAGGACGCTAGTACTAATAAACAGGATGTCAATAATAAAAAGCAAGACCTCGATGATAACAAGATTATTGTCGATAAAAATCAGATTATTATTGATGAATCCGAGATATCCCGCTTCTGATCTGAAGAGTATTCCTCAAATAATGAGGATCATGGTATTCAACGAAGATCATCGTCATATTGCATGGACATCTTTCAAGTTGTTGCTGAAATCCATGCACCTTGTGTAACAGAGACCCTCGTGTGATCAAACAACAATGTGGATATCAGACATGTTTCAAGATTTAAGATATTTTCCTCCATAAAATCTTTATATTATTTAATATTTGCTTAGTTTACTTTCCTATTCTTTTGTCAATTTAAGTGTTTCTTTAGTTTCTTGTTAGGTGTCAGAGATATTCGTGTCATAATTTTTAGAAATGCAATTTTCTGTCGTTTTCTATATCGTACTATTTCTTTGTCATTTCTTTGTCACTTTCTTACATTGACAATTCATCTTTTGTTTCTTTTATATTGCTTTATTGTCTACGATTTCGTTGTCAAGAATCCGAATCAATTCAGTTAATTTGCAGTCGCTGAAAATAATTAAATAGATTATTTTTTTAATACAATCTGAAAATTTTTTAAAATTTGTATTATTATATAGGAACTAACTTAGAATTGTAAAATTATATAAGAACTAAGATTTGCGTTAATGTATTATTCTGACAAACGCAGTATATGAATATATGTTCAATCTCCTTTTTAGATTGTAAACCAAAAATTATTTTCTATAACTTTAAACATGCAAGACATTTTAATATCAAGAATTTAATATTTTGATCATTTTCAAGTGTATTTTCTGTTAAATGCTTTAAAAATTTTTGAAAAAATTGGGAGGAAGATTTCATACATTTATAATACTTATAATTTTCAAAATTTTTTACGATTTTAAAAATGATGTATTTAATTATTCTTAACTTCTGCTAAATTAACAAATTAATTAGTTTGGACACTTAACAAAAACATTGATTTAAGCCAATAATAATAACAATAATAATTTTAATTGATAGAAAAGAGGCTTAAAAAGTCACAAAAGAAGATTCATGTTTCATATTTCGAGATATTTAATCACAAATAAAAATTTAGTAGGTATATATTTTGCTCTGTTATTGAAACGGTTTTTAATTTATAGAAAAATTTGTCTGTTCTTCAGTGTAAAATAATTAAAAAATATGTGACAATAATGACCGGTAATTTGCAAAAAAGGTTCGCTTTATATCCTCATAATATACACAATTAATTCTTATACGTTCAGAAAGTACAAGAAAAGTCAAGGTATCTAAGAGAAGTCAAATAATTATAATAAACTGTAGTGATATAAAAGTTCACTAACATTCACAAGAAATGTCAAAAACTATATAAAAAATAAACTTTAAAAAGTACAATGCATACATAAAACTATGGCTTACAAACTTTCATTCTTTGTGCAAAATCATGTTAAGAAACTGTCACATTTAATGTTATTAAAAGTCGATTTGGACGGGAATGGAGAAAAAAAGAAATGATAGAGAATATAGGATATTATAGATAGTGTGGGAAGCAAAGGGTATTTCCCATTACAATATATACATAGGCGAAATGTCACCAATCCGATTTTTAAAAAAATCGTATGAATTCTTGTTGGTGTTTGAAAAAGAATATATTCTGTTATATTATTGGTCCCCCTCTCACACCCCCTCCATCAGCCATAAAAAACTCTTTTTTACATATCAATTTGTTTCTCGAAAACTACTTGCCAACTATAACGAAAACTACCATGCCAAAAATCTAAAAAAAATTCGTGTACATACATCAACAATAAATAAATGTACCTAAAATTGTTTACCTTTTTTCAAGGTCATCTTCATAAAAAAAATTCTTAAAAACTTCAAGTATCAAACTTCGCTATATCTGAAAAAATAAAATACATGCAACAAAGTTTTTTTAAACACATATTTTAATGTGTTTTAAAAATTCCAACAGTTTTGTTCGATTTCCTAGGATAGGCCATCTTCAAAAATCTAAAAAAATCACTTTTTTAGGCTTTTTTTCGTTTTATCCCGAGAATGCTGTTGATAAAGAAGTAAAAAAAAATGTAATTACATAGCTGACCGGTCTCAGAATATTTCTGAATTTCCGATTTCTTTAAAGTCAGCTTCAGGGTCAAAAAAATTAAAGAATGTCCATTTTTGCTGAAAATTCTAATAAACAAAGAAAAATTTTCGGTAATTATTTACTTTTGGGGAGCATGCTTCGATGGCCTTGACCTTGACATATGTTGTTAGGACATGACCCTGAGTAACTTTTCCTTATAACTTAATCGGCGTTCATCGCTTATTAAAAAGTTATAAACAAAAAAAGTTTTGAAAATATATAGCAGTTATTTTGAGTATTGAAAGGTATAAACAATTAATATGTATGTGAAAATAGTACAGATATTGGAGTGAAGTAGAGCGAACAAATAGTGCATGGAGGTGGGATGTCTCCACGCTTCGCGTGGAAAATCGCAAACCCATGTAGAACAAAACAATTATAGATCTCGTTTTAGCCCCCGAAGCACGGGGTGAGGTGGGGTAGAACTGGCTGAGTTTATATTTAAACGTAAATATCAGTACTGTGACCGTATATGTAAATTTTTCGATATATAATAGCAACATTATATCCACTCAATGAAAACAGTCCAACATCTGCAACTAATGAATAAAATTTTTTCGTATGTCTATTGTTTTTTTTTTTTACATTAATTATGTACAGATTGTTTCACGTTCCGAATCAGAATCCTGACATTTACCGGCAATTATGCATATCTGGCAAGCAAAATCCCATCTCCACCCCCTGCTCCAGTTCAAAACGAGATCTATAATTGTTCTGTTCCACGTGGGTTTGTGGACTTTCCATGCAAACCGACATCCCCCACCCCACCCCCTGCTACGGTCCAAAACAAGATCTAAAATTGTACAAACTTTTTTGTTTATAACTTTTTAATAAGCGGTGAGCGCCGATTAAGTTATAAGGAAAAGTTACTCAGGATCATGTCCTTGACAACATATGTCAAGGTCAATGCCATCGGAGCAGGCTCCCCAAAAGTAAATAATTACTAAATTTTCTTATTTTACTTTACCCACTTACTTTCACTTTCTTTTATCTTTTCACTTCCCTTTTACTTTACCTTTTCCTATTTTCCTTTTGTATAAATAAAACGTTTTTATTTTAAGCGCCAAAAATTTGAATATATAAGAGGCATGCAAGTAAATATGTCAAATTTTTGTGAACTTTTTTATTTACAGTAATAAGAGCGCATTATATCATAATATTCTATTCATCTCCAATCAACCTGGCCTCCATCCGAGTTTAAATGTTTACCAAAAGTATTTTGTAAAAAACAAGCAATTTGACAAAAGAGTTCGGCATTTGGTAAGAGCAGATTATTAAGCTGATGATGCAATAGTTTGAACTTTTGTTCAATGATACCATGAACAGCTTCCACTACCCATCGACTTTTTGTCACCAAACGCGATTTATTGGATTCTTCGGTAGTCAGCTGGTTTCGATGGTCCTTTAAAGCTGGCATTAAAACGTTAAAGCCTTTTTTTCTAACATAGGTTTTACATCGCGAAATCTTCGATTCAAAATAAAGATATCATCTTTTTGTAAAATATTTTAAGCTGTTTGGTACTTGCAACAGATGCTCAAAAATCAATTTGAGCATTATTTTTTGTGGCATTAAACAGTCCACAAACATCAATTATAAATCCATTAGTCGTACAAATGGTAAAAAACTTACATAATCCTCTTTTGTCCCGAATACGATTTACATTGATATGCATTATTTGCACTTTTCTCGTGCGTTATATGATGGTACATATATAAACAAGGCGATTACCAATATTGTATAATTTGTTTGCCACGGAGACTAGTTTCCTTTTCTCTGGAATACACTTTAATTCCAAAGTTCTTGGACAACACCTCTTTTTTAAAACTTTTCAAAACTGAATTGACAGAAGCTGTAATTATTTTTTCATCAATTTCTAATATCGCTCCAATTAGACTATTGGAATTTCTAGATCTTAGTTTATATGTAAGAAAATAACTATAGGAAATAACATATCTTTAAGGGTAGTAATATTGTTCCAAATATACGCTGTTAGAGCTTTCACACGTTTATCTGAAAGAGCATATCGTCCGATATAATCATGAAGCTGAGAATCGACTTCGCCAGATAATTTTTCCGTAAATGTCGCTACCTCTATAGTTTCTATTAATGATTCGTTAGAAAATATCTGTATTTGATTCACTTTATTTTCAAAAAAACGATTTTTTATTAAGGGTCCAGTCTCATTCGTAGGGTCAAAAAAATCGAAATTTTTTGTTTTGCGGATTTCGATAGCTATTACTGTCTAAAATGTTGTGCTAAAAGGGCAAATCGATATTCGTTACGATTCAAAACTTACAAGTCATTGAGTCGACCCGTGCGGAAGCACGCATCGAGCGTCTCCCAAGGGTACGTAGCGCCGGCTAATATCCCACTACATTCGTCGACTATTCGGTCGATATCGTGTTTTTCTATGAAGAAGAAGAAGAAAGAAGAAGAAGAATTTTGAAGAAGCCGAAGGACTGCTGTATGGGCCTGGAATAGATGATTAGCTGTAAGTATCCCGATTTTAATATTTACATCGAGAAAACCAAACTGAAAACTTTAAACGCGTTTTTCTCGAAACCACTTTTTTCGTCCTTCCGGAAGTGATAACTCAGCGAATTTTTAATGAATCTTAATGTTTTTTTTTTTTAAATACGCGTAATTGTTTTCTCCATGGAATAGACTACAATCATGTCGATATATAGCATACTTTTTTTTTAATCGCGAAAAAAGTAACGAAAAAAATAGGTAAAAATGAAAAAAAATTTTGAACTGCCGCCATTTTGTAAATTTTTAACCGAATTAGTTTATTCTAGTCTATTCCTCAATGACAATCCTACTGAACAAGAAACGCATGACATTTTTTGTTTCAGATGAATTTTACGACCAGGGGAATTTCCGGAACGAGACACCGTCTTGCGCGCAGTGGTGTACGTCGTCTCGTGTCACGCCGCCGGAAATTGATTAAATAAGCTCAAATTTTTTTACAAACTTATTCAAAGTATTATAAATACATGTGAAAAAGGTTCAAGTTGATATGTTCTTTACTTTCCCTACAAAAAATTCATGAAAAATGCCTGTTTTTTGACCCAACGAATGAGACTGGACCCTTAAGTGTTTCGTACAATATCAGTTCCTTCTAGGTATAACCCGTAGTAATCACACCCTAACTCAGTATACGTACTAATCACATTAGTGCGATTTGGGATTTATATTTTTGAAGTTCAATAACTCGGTGAAAAAAAAAGCAAATTAAACTCATAACGTATATATTTTCTGGGATAATATTTCCTGAGAAATGCAATGAAAATACTTCTGAAAACAAAAAATAAATTTTTAGTTATAAAAAAACGTTAAGAAACCATTTTCGAAAATTCTTTTTTTTTTTCAAAAATTGTCTTTTTTATTTGATAAAAAAGCATGGCACTTGTTGGAAATTTAAGTTAAAATGTATTTTCAGAAAAAAAACTTTATAAACATTCTTTATAAACAGAAGATTAAATATTTTTTAAGTGTTTAAAATGAAGTGTTTAAAAATAGGATATTTTAAAAAATGAAAAAACGTAAATTGACTGAATACAAGAGAAATTATATTTATTTTCAAATAATAATCGAATTTAATATAATAAAAAGTTATAATATACAATATTTATAACTTAATTTAAATTAATGGTGCATTTAATATAAAACCATGTAAAATACTGATAAATAACTTCAAAAATGGTAAAATTTACACTAAAAACGATAAAAGATGTTCAAATACTTACATTTAATACCAATTGAAATTCACAAAAATCAAAATTTTTTCAGACACCTACTTGACACACACTAACCATACTAGTGCCAATCCGCACCTCCTTGATGTTTCCTGCTCGGCAGTTTCGGAACAAATGACGCTACTTATACGCGCAGATAGTACCCTAGGGTGCTGACACATTTGTCATTGTAGAGGAAAACCGTTAAAGTACGCAGGTAGAAGGAAAAAGATTTCGGTAGTGCGAATTCGCACTAGTGTGATTACTGTGGGATAAAAATTCTTCTTTTTACGAATACCTGCATTCGAGCTGTGAAGGTGACGACATGGTTGATTTGAACAAAAATATGTTGTTAAACACACCACAAGTATGTACTTTGCAACATTTTTTTTTTTTAATCAACCATGTGTTTTCTTTACACCAATTGCTTGATTTCATTATTCTGTGCAAAAAGTATCAAGATAAGATTATCGAAAACTGAATGTTTCTCAAGATATTTTGTATTTTATGTCAAAATACTGTATCTTTCAAGCCTCGTAACTCAAAAAGTACTTTATGAAAAAATACTTTATTATAGTGTTTTGGAAAACTCTCGAAATAAGCTACAAGAATATTCAATAATATATCGGGTATTCCATTTAAAAAATTCAAGATGACCTTGGTCTGACCTTGGCGATGCTATGCAAAGTCAAAATGATAAGATCAGTAAATAGATCTTTCTCAACCTTACAATTTTTGTTTGAAACGTTTCTTTCTAAAATGCGTAGTTTCCGAGATATTTAAGGGGTTCCATATTTCTTCCTCACCCTGTATACTAGTCACATATCCGTGTACCGAAAAAGTATGTACTAAAAAGTGCTGTACTTGCGCCAAATAAGCTTATGAAGAATGTTGGTTACATTCGCGTGCGTATTGGCCGCGGATTAGAGAGACAAGAGTAAATACGCATATTCATTTTATCTTGAGATGCTAGCAGAAAGCCTCATTCAGCTTATTTCGCGCATGCGCTCTAACCCATGTATACGTTTTGTACATAAAAGTCGGGTACACGCTCTGGCAGGAGTTCACAGTCTTGTATTATATTATGTAGAAGTCTGTGGTGAAAGTAGTAGTGACTTGACTAACAAGGAAACCTCTCGAAGTGGAAAATTCTGATTTTAATGAAACTTTACACACATGTAGGAGGGGTCAATACATGAATTTAGAAATTTAAAGTTGGTGCCATAAAACGATTCTAAGGGGTGAAATCACCCTTCATATATAGAGCGGTTGTTTACATTTCTCGATATATCTCGAAAACTATTGAAGATATCAAAAAATGTTTTATATAAAAGTTTCATGGTAAAATTATCTCTATTTAACCAGTTTAACAAAATTTTGAAAAAAAATTTTTTGAACAATATTTTTTCCAAAATTTTGAAAAAAAAATTTTTTTACAAAATTTTGTTAAAATATTTAAATAGAGGTGATTTTACCATAAAACTTTTGTATAAAACATTTTTTGATATCTTCAATAGTTTTCGAGATATATTGGAAAAAGTAGAGTAAAAAGTCGCTTTATATATGAAGGATGGTTTCACTCCCCTTAGAATCGTTTCTTAATAGCAATTGAACATTTCTAAATTTATCTATTTACTTTTCTTCTCCCCACATGTGTGTAATATTTCATCATAAGAACATCTTTCAGCACATTAATAATTTTGAAAAAATAATTTTTTGCATCTATTATAATAAAAGAATATTTATCGCATTATAATATGAGAAAAAAAAGTTTTATTCTGAATTATGCTTATAATTCTTTAAATATTCTAATAGTTTTAGCGCCAATTAAAAATTTCTCTATTTATTCTAATATGTCTAATATGTTTTAATATGTGCCGATATATATATATATTTTTTTTTTTTTTTTTTTTTTTACGTGGGAAGAGAAAATGCTTTACGCACACCTCATATCGGCCGGTCCGACAGGGTAGTGTGGGACTCTCTTTATACAAGTACACCCACTAAAAACTCTCTGATAAATCTCTTTCATTCTTATAGAAGATTACATTATCCAAAATTTTCCATAATTATCTGATTAAACCAAATAAAAGTAATAATTACGTTTGAAGAAATCCCATGTGGCAGACAGAGTGCATTAATGCTATGGTTGATGATATTTGTTATAAGAGCTATTGCATCATATATTTTTTTATATTTTTTTATATTTATATATTTATATATTTTTTTATATTTATTTTATATTTTTTATATATTTTTTATTATTTATTTAATATTTTTTAAACATTTTATAGAGTTTTCTTCTTTTCTTACTTACAGCAATTCTTATATTTCGTAGTATTTACAATCATGATACTCCTCAAAGAAATGATGCATACAAAAATATTTCTTACACCAGGAGCAACGTATTACGGCAGGTGCACCACATATAGCACAGCGTGGTATTTCTTGTATATTTTTTCCGGAGAAACAAAAATCCACCGGATTTTCGAATTGTGATGGCCGTTCTTCAATGTAGCCACTTTTAAACCAGGCATATTTAAAAAGTTTATGAAATCGCGGAGAAGACAGCTGTGTGTGAGTTAAGGATTGTAATTTAATTTCTTAAATGTTATTTCTTAAATATTATTTCTTAAATGTAAATTGATATTATAATTTAACAACATAACGCGATCACTAAAACTACGTACAATGTATCTGATTTACTATATAGAGAGACTTATCATCTCTCATTCTTATCATTTTAATTACATCTTCATATCAGAGTATCGAGTGTGAAAAATTATTTCATAAGACGGAAAAACAAAAAATATCGTGTATCCACAAGCACTCGAATAAATAAATAGAATTTTAGAAATCAATTACATTCTTTCAATTTTTATTTTGTTAATACCTTTCAGAATTGAAAACTTGCAAACGAAGCGCAACCGAAAATTCTGTTGAAAGTAAATTACATTTTTAGAAAATTTCAATGGGATTTGACGGAAAAATAACATACAAAGGCAAGACAACGTCTGCCGGGCCAGTTATATTCTCATATATACGGACATAGGTTATATAGCACGTCTAAAAATATTTTCATTATTATCCAGAAATTGATGTTTTCATTTTTTATCATTTACGGCTATATAATCCGTGTAGTACAATCACCACGGCTTCATCCACCCGGAAGCAGATTTCATCATGATATTCTTGAGAAATAAATGTAATCAGAAACCAAAAATAAACGATTTTCGAAAAATATCACTTCCAATACGTATGATTCGGTCACACTATTATCTCGGCGAAGCCGAGATCAGGGCATGCTAGTTTTTAATAAATGGTAAATTGACCCCATAAGAAACCTTAATTAACGGCACATGTCTCATATTTTTACAATGCACCGTTTCCGAGATATTAAAATTTACCCCCAAGAGGTGGTTTTTGAAAATTTTTATTGAGCAGTAAATTAACCCCATAAGAAATGTTAAGGAGGGTCTATACTAAAATCATTTTGAACAGATATGGACGAAACTTTGAGAGAATGTTTATTTTGCATCAACAAATTACTCTGCAAAATTTCAGATAAGGTTGACGAGGAAAATCGCAAGAAAAAGAGTGTCAAAGTCCGACTCTTATACATAGGCTCTTATGGCAGCTCACGGATTTTCTACCGGAAGTTGGGGTCTAATTAACTGTTTACTGAACAGATCGTTATTAAAAACTAATATGTTGTAGTTTATACAATTAGATTTCTTAAGACAGGTTGAAAATAATACCTTGACGAGTAAGAAAAAAAAATATCGAGGTGTAAAGCTGCCGTTTGGGGGTTATGTACGTTTACATACGGATGTAGAAGAAAGGAGCGAAATTCAAAAATAGTACTTTGAAAAAAGATATTCGGAAAGTAATTATATTGATGTAACACAGAAAATTTATTAATTATTTTTATTATACATCACAATCACAGGTTAAACATCACAATTCAAAGTAAACTCTCGTACAGGAAATAAATTATATAATTTTTCTAAAATTTTTTTATTAGCCGTAACACGAGGTCGACCGTTAACAGACTCTGCAAAGAGTGTGCGTAAACCGTTGTGTCCATCTGTTTCATTAACTTTCTGTAGAACATCAGGTGTGACTCCAGACTTGGCTATTTTATTAATAGTTATCGATGAAAAAGTGCCTTTATATTGGCTCAGCAGAAGTTTATTGACATTTTCTGTCTCCTTTTTCTTCTTTTCGTCAATGATACATTGATTACTTTTACTGTACTTTATCATTAATGCATCAGTTATTCCAATTTTTTCCAAGAGCTGACTTAAAACGACAACATCATCAACGGCATTGTGTAAATTGTCTGTTAAAACAGTGGGAAGAAATGTTTCAGCTAACGCATTTATAGAAAATTTTTCTTTGTTTTTTCTCCTTTCTGGTAGATGTGCACGGATTATTTGCAAAGTGTCTGCAAAGCCTTGAACCACAGATGTAAATTCTACGTCTAGTCGGACTTCGTGTACCAATTTACGTAGACGTGGATTATCAAACCTAAGAAAATTGTGACAACTATTTGCTTTTTTAATTGTTTTTTATTATGCAAGCTTAGGTGTACTTACGTGTTTCCATTGTGTGCTACTAAAATAAGTGGACTTTGAAAGCTTCTCAAATAATCAATCAACGATTGAACAGCAGTCAGTGTTGGGACTGTGCTTACTTTTTTTTTATGTACGTATAAGTCGCCTCCGATCACTTCCATACCTGTAACGGAGGCTGCAGACTTTGCTATGGACTTCGATGGTACGATATAACAATTAAATATTTTGCCATCTGCGTATGCTGCAATCTGCAGTAATAATAATAATAATAATAATAACTAATAATAATAATAATAATAATAATAATAATAATAATTTTATAAAACTTTCATTGAAAGGCAACAAAGTAAATCACCTGCAAGGTTTGATCAGATAACGATAGTCCTGATGTCTCCAAATCATACAGAACAATTTTACATTCGTCCAAATTAATATTCGTAGGTGTTACCGATAAAACTTCATTATGCTTTCCAATTGCCTCTGACACGTTACTCAAAGACATTGAGCTTTCATATGTTATACCCTCTTTTCGACTTCTCACTGCTGCTTGAGAAGCTTTCTTTTTTTTAAATTCAAGTCTTCTTCTTTTGAATGCAATTGCTCTAGCTACAATTGATTTTGTTTCCCTTCTTTTGTCCTTTTTCTCCTTAAAAGCGGTTGTTGTAGTGCCTGCGTATTATATAATTTATTCATAAATAAATAATTTAAAATATATATGTATATGTATATATACATGTAAGTTTGTACGATGAATATTTTTGCTTGCCTGCTTCATATCCCATTTTATTGAAAACTCTTATGGCATATTTGCAACCTACATTTTTTTGACATACTGCTGCCCCGACTCTATAATTTAGTGATGCGGATCCTCCGTAATAGCGGGATTTAGGAGTTTTGGATGCAATTAAATTATTAACCGACTCGTTGCTCTGAGATGACGCACATTGGGCAATTTTATATGCGTTTTTTGCATACGTAGAAAATAAATCTTTCAAACGTTTTTCAAGAGTTTCATCCATCAGTTTTTTACCATTTGGTAAATTTTTGTAAATAAAGGCATTCCCTTGAGCAATTCCCTTACACCAGTTCTCGTTACATTTAGAGTGATCACCAAATGCATGTGGTACCACGGCATCTATAGCTTTCGCTACCTCTGGTATGTTGTTTTTATTAGTTTTTACGGCGATAGTGAAATTTTTTGAAAAATATTTAATTAGATGGTGAGGTAATTTCATGGCGTATAATTTGTTTGTCAAACTTTTGGCACAATGGTTAAAGTCACTCCACTTCTCTATGGGATAAGGAGACAGTCTGCGAACAGCAGCAATTGTTTGACTATCGTCATCTCCAATCAAAGTGCCGACGAAAACGTTTTCGCTTTTAAACATTTCGTTATTTATGAGAAGATCGACAGCTATGTCTGCTTCCATCGCTTTGGCCGATCCGTCAAAATTGTAACGACAGTCATGATCCGTTTTTGAATGGCCTTGCTTGCAAAGACGACAATCTTTAGAGCGGATCCCATAGGCCAAAATCTTGCCAGAGTTGACACCTATCACAGTTCCATGACCTATGATTACATTGTTTCACAAAGTATTTGATTGTTTTACACTTTTTAAAAATATTTTTTATCAAACCCCCTACTTAATATTATTTCTTTAAAAATTTTTTATAAAAAAACCAGTTTATATAAATTTATTTACACAGAGCCCTCAAAATGATTTTGTAGTAACTTTACTAACTCTTTGTTCATATCTTCATATATGAAATGTGAACTAACCAGTTAAACTATTATACGAATGGCCCGTAGCACGCGTTTGCCATGCTCCATCATATGAAGCTTGTAATTTCACAGGGGAGTGCTCTACCATTTCGTTTTCACCTATCGTACCAGTTTCTCTTGTTCTGGAAAAAAGGAGAATCATGCGTGATGGGATATACATCATTTTATGATGAACAAATAAATTTTATTGGTTTATATTTATTTTTTGTTTTTTTATTTTTTGTACATTTGTTATAATTGTACCATTGCATAATTAATTTTTGTAACAAAGACAGTGAATATTGACTCTCAATGTTACAGGTATGCTTTATGTATATATAAATGTATCTACATATATTTGTATATTTATAAAAAGCTTAAAAAAAATCATGATTTTAAATTGATTGAAACATAATTAAAATCAAAAAATACAATAAAAAATAAAATAGTACAATAATCTGTGAATGTAAATAGTAGTTATCGCTGTAAATAATTTCTGATAAAAACATAAAAAATATATTTTACAGTTGATTAGTTACGTACTCTGGCTCTACACTTTTCTCCAAATCTATCGATAATTTTTTTTCCATTTGTATACTTTCCAAACACGATTCTCTCGCTACTGTTTCAATGGCTTCACCAACTTTATTCTCGTACCTTTTCATTGACACAGGAGTCACAGTTGGAATATTAAGGGATGACAAAACAGTATTGATTTGTGTTTCTCCTAATCCCCCATCAAGCATACCTGTACAGAAGAGCAATTACTATTTCAATGATTCTGCTGGGCGTTAGGTAATATAAATACAAAGAATATACTCACCAAATGCTAAACGATAATTCACTTCGTACTTTCTATCATCTCTCACATCTGTGCAAACAAACTTATGGGATTGACAGGAAGTACACAGAACTTTGAGGACACTGGCTAAGCCCATTTGCTGTTCGCTGAGAGTATTTTTCAAAGATAATGGTACATTACAATGATGACACCACATTTCTCTTCCAAAATGATACAAATCAATAACTCTCCTTCCCTTAGATTCTTTTAGTTCAGACTCTCCGTTACTGGTATTGCTCTAAAATTAAAATAAACGAAACTGTAAATTAACTTTTGGTGTGGATTACTATAGTGTGACAAACAATGTCTTGGTTAAGATTTGATTCGTTATACACGATAGTAATTATGAATTTATCAGGAAATGTGGATATTTTACTTACAGCCTTTGACGTTCTCCTTCTCAGCAAAGCCGCCGTTCGATTTTCTGTAGCTTTTACATTCTTTGCTTTTGAAAACTTTCCTTTCATCTTGCCGCGAATGCCAACAACACTATGTCTTGCACTACTCATTATATTTACAACAAAATTATTTACAATAAATAAAAATGCCAGCGACAACGACGCTGCGCTGTTATCTGTTATTAATAGGTTATGACGGTTGTGTACATGCGAGAAGCAGACGCATACCAGGGAACTCGTATACATATATGTTCACACGATGTAGTCAAAGATGCAATTGAATATTATTCGTTTTATTAACATAACGGTATTATTTAACTATTATTAGTTTATTAAAAATCATTAATTTATTTCTAAGTGTGTTTAAAACAAGTTTCCAGTTAAATAATACGAATTTAAAAATTTTTTTCGTTGGTACTGTGTTGACTAGAGAGTCGGTATAGACTCTCCTTAATTAACGACACAAGTACCGTATTTTTTCAATGTACTGTTTTTGAGATATTAAATTTCACCCTCAAGAGGTGGTTTTAAAAAATTTTTAATAAATGGTAAATACACCAGAAAGAGTGTGAGAGAGTGAGAGGGGGTGAAAGATGATGAAAAAATGTAAGAAAAGCGAAAAAAATGAAAAAATAGAGAGGGGGAGGGGAGGAAGAAGGGGGCGTGGTGAGAAAGGGAAATGAGGGGAGGGGAGGGTGAGTGGAAGTTGGGGGAGGTGTGAGTGAAAGGTAAGAGAGAAGAGAAGTACATACATGACTGCGGACAGAGAACAATTTTTCATGAAAAACATCACTTTTTGACCGTTTGTATATCCAGAACGGCTTGACCGATTTTTTTTTTTTTTGGCTTAACTTACTCGTGGCGATGCCACCTTTCAGAATATGCTACATGCATTTCAAAATTTTTTATATTTTAATAGTTCTGTACCCCCAAAAAATCGACTTTAATAGTTCTGGATAAGAGACTTGTAGCGTCCAAAATTTGAACATGGCCGGAGACGCTACCGCGTCTCCTGATCTTCTATAAGAATGAAAGACATTTATCAAGGGAGAGTTTTAGTAGGTATACTTATATAAGGAGAGTCCCACACTACCCTGTCGGACCGGCCGATATGAGGTGTGCGTAAAGCATTTTCTCTTCCCACGTAAAAAAAAAAAAAAAAAATTATATATATATATATATATCGGCACATATTAAAACATATTAGACATATTAGAATAAATAGAGAAATTTTTAATTGGCGCTAAAACTATTAGAATATTTAAAGAATTATAAGCATAATTCAGAATAAAACTTTTTTTTCTCATATTATAATGCGATAAATATTCTTTTATTATAATAAATGCAA
>CABEGB010001356.1:110494-152748 GCA_901521435.1 Crematogaster levior
TTAAATAATCATATTAATAATTAATAATTATATAATCAAGATAATACCATTATTGTTGTACCATATTATTGTTGAAGGAATAATAACAAGAATACAATTCTACATATAACTCTGATATCAAAAATTTTTATCATATTAAATTATAATATTAAATAATTTATAATATTTATTATATTAAAAAGAAAAATAAAAAATTTCAAATATTTTGGCGTCTACATAAGCTTAATCTCAAGATATGATCAAGAAAAATTTATGCCTAAACGTAAATTGAAACGTAAAGAAGAAGAAGAACAAACAGCATCAATTGATATTATAAACGATATTCCGCAAGATTGTTTTATGTTATCAGAGGAACCTAAAAGGGACAGACTTACAGAATTATTACGTTTAGAACATACCTACTCAAGAAAAGAAAAGTGTGATAAAACTTATAACTAATAGTTAGGACAGATTTTATGTTCCCGGAGAAAAACTAACAGCAACTCATATATTACAACACTATATTAACAACAGATGATTGATCCATACTCGACAATATAGATTCCCGCAAATTTATAAAAAAGAAATAAATAAGCAGGTAGAAGAAACATCACAAAATCTTTTCAGTCATCTTATAATACACCTATTTGGACCAAAAAGAGAAGATTCGAAAGGAAATAAACGTTGGAGAATGATTTTATTTATATATTCATAGGTTTACAAATTCTAAATGATAAAACTATTGGCAATCCTTTACCAACATTGTCGATAATTTAAATCAATTAAATGGAGCGCAATACTTCTTAATATGTCTAGCTCTGGATTCTATCAAATATAAACGGATCCCGCAGATAATTATAATACGGGATTTATAACTTCTTTCGGTCATTAATTCAACAAAAATGTCTTTTGGATTAAAGAATATTCTCGCTACCTTTCAACGATTAATGGATTTAATAATAACGGGGATTAGAAGGTGAAAAACTATTTGTTTATATGTATGATATAGTCATTTACTTCCTTGTTGGAAGAATACGAAAGAAAATATAACTTATTGATAAAATGACTTGATAAAGCTAATCTAAAATTACATTATCCGATAAATGTGAATTTTAAAAATAGAAGAGCGATAATATATTGTGTTAAACATTTACAATCATATCTGTACAAATGGAAATTTACTTTATATTACAGATCAAATCTTTACTTTGGTTTAAAAACACAAGACGCAAATATAACAATACTCCACTGGAGATTAAAATTTGCAGAATACGACGTAGTATATAAAGAGAGTAAAACTAATGTAAATGTCGATGCCTGTCAAGAAATCCGGTAAATTTTGAGGAAATAAACTATAATATAATTAACCATAAAAGGTTTTTGAATCCCAGCAATTTGCAAAACGCAAAAATAATTTAGTAAAGTATAAAAATATTGCATTCTTATCCACTAGTGAAAGACAATGAGAAGGCCGAAGAGAAGGCCAAAGTTTTGACCCAAATTACAGTGTGGCGGTCGGATCACACGCACCTGCACGCACGCAATCCGAACATCACAGCGAGAATATTAATTTATTTTCCGCAACGCGCTCGCGAGAGACCGTGATAGTACCACGGAACGCAGCTAGGCGGCGACTAACTCGTAAGTGAAATCCGCTACCGATGGGTATAAGTAGAGAGGCCAATGAATCGATTAATACTCACTTATTGTGAGTCTGCGTGAGCTGTGGTTGTTGTGTTAGTCGTCGATGTTTTGTGACGAGATATTTTATTTTATTTTCGTGATGTAGATCGTTGAATTTGATTGATGATTTGAGGCAGGTAAATTGAAGTTTTGAATAATGATGAGGGGAAATCGAATGTTTCGGTTTTTGGTTCGATAGAGCTACGAGCAGTTGCTGTGTTGTAATTACTGCAAAGTACTATACATACTCAAGTTATTTGTATGAAAAAAATTCAATACATAATAGATATGAAGATATATTAATTTATTAATATATATAATAATTACAAATAAAAAGTAATAAATAACGTGTTCTAAAGTTAACCCTAGTACTTCTAGTAGGAAGTTTTTTTTGTTTCGAAATTTAAATCGATGGGAGTCACTGCGTGTCTACTTAAATCTTTTATCATTTCAATTGAACACCGCGATAACAGAGATCCTACAACACTTGTTTTAAACAAAATAAAAATTTGATTTGATAAATGAAACAAAAGTAATAATCTTATAAAATATATTCCAAGTTCCAACAAAATAAACATGAATTAAACTTTTAACACTAGTTATATGCTTATTGAAGAAACGTAAATATTTAAAAACATATTTACATCATTTTTGATGATCGAATTTCGACCTATTTGTATGAAATAAAAGAATTTTTATATCAAGATATACCTATTAATATAACTCAAAAAATGCGAAACAAAATAAAAATAATAATCTAAATTGAAACAAAGTGAAGAATAATCTCATAAAATATATCATAAAATATAAAATATATCATAAAAAGTCTTGAAACTTTGAATAATACATACCTACTTATTGGGAAAAAGCATTTAAAAATATTATTTTATCTACATTTTTTGGCGAAAGACAGTTTCTTTTGTCGTTGGTCAATTGGCCTGTTTTAGAAAATATCCTCTCTGAAGAAACCGACGTTCCCGGAATATAGAAGTATTTCGTGGCTAATTCATATAATTCGGGAAAAACATTAGTTTGTGTTTCTTCCAGAACTCAAGTGGACTCTTCGATTGTTCTACATGAGGAAACTTTAAATATTGCCTTATTGCGAGTATTGCAGTTGTAGTTGGAGTAGTATAAGATTTAATTCGAGTCATTTTATTATCAAAATAAGTCCATATGTTTTCAGCATTTTGTGATGTTGATGTAGCAAATTCTAAAGTAGTTAGAGTTGACGAATTATATTTTTTATGTATCAAATAGGTAAGTTTATCCGAAATCCATTTTTAGGTGTTATTGGCATTTTCTTCTAATCCAAATATTACTTTTTTAAATTTTGAATCTAAAAAAGTTGCTTTGGAAACTACTTTAATTTGTTCTAAACATCTATTGTAAGCCGCCGATTAACTTTTCGATAAACTCGTTTTCAACATCTCACCACAATCAGTTTGAGTTTGTATATTTTTAAGGATGTGTTGTAACTTTCTATCAATGGTGTAATCAATGAGATGGTTGAGTATTTCTTGCCGGAAAGAACCGTAGTGTAATTAAAATTTCAACAAGTTTCAATATTGGAACACAATCTTTTAAAATCATACATTAAGAAGCATTTAAAAATTTAGGAGCTTTCGGGAGATTGGTTATGACCATCGAAAGGGCATCTTTAATTTGCAGAAGCCTTTCCATTATTATAAGAGAAGAGTTCCATCGTGTAACTTTTAACTACATTGCTTAATTTTTAGTATTGGAAATTCCATTTGAAGTTGAATGTTTTTCAATGTTTCTATGGTAAGAAACACTGTTTGAAATGGCCAACCAGATTTCTACATTTCTTTAGAATTTCGGTAAGGAGGTAATTGGATGATACAGCCTCACACTTAAGTTTAGAGTGTGTGCCACATATAGATGGTGATATTTTTGCTTATTGATTTTTTAATATTTGCTCCATTGTCTAATACAATAGTTATTGTTTTTTTGAAAATTTGCCATTTATTTAAAATGGTTGTCAATACACTTACAATATCTTTTACAGTGAGATCCACCTTTGGTTACCAAAACATTATAACACATTTTATCATCATGAATAAAATAACTAGTAACCGTTAATACATTCTTTAGCACTATCAGATGTCTAGATGTCTGTTGCGATCGCAACATTTCCATCGGAATTCAGTTTTTTCTTCAACTCCGAAACTGATTCTGCATATAAATTTGGCAATATATTTACAGATAAATGTTTTCTGCTTGATCTATCAAGATCTGTATACACTCTAGTGTACAAAGGATTTAATTTGTTTGTATATTCCCAAAAACCTTCATTTTCAACTATAGATAATGGCTGATAATCAGATGTTATCATTTGGACTAATTTCATATTAATTTCTTTTTTATCTTGAGCTGATAGTTCATTACATTGGGTTCCACTTTGAAGAATAAATCTGTGATTGGCTGTGATTGGTCAATCACGTCATTGATCAATCTCGGATCGATCAAACTTACTTTATTAAAAAATGTTATTTTAAATGTGTGGAAAATTATTTGATAATATAAATGAATACGTATGAAATTATTTTGTCAGACTTCATGTTTTTTTCAATATAGCAAAAATTAATATTAGGCAAAATTCTCGAATAGAAAAATCTGGAAATGAAAAACTCAATGTATGCAAAACATAACATTTAAGAGAGATGACTTCTAAGCTAATTTTATTTGGGAATTGTAACTCTAAAATTTTAAAATCAGATAAAACAACAATTGTTGACAGCAACCTGGCACTATTAATAGCTTTATTTGCTACGTTTCGACCCTTGGTTTGGGTCCTCTTCAGACAAAATTAATTAGATCAACAGCGCATTTCCACTAAAAGTGACCAAAATTACAACTAATAAGTTACATCTGCATTTTTACATTTTTACGACATGTTTATCATTTTATAGCTTGCAACTTACAGTACGTTGTGTGTCGAAAGGAGTCTAAATATAACGTCAAAAGTGCGGTGTCAATGTGTGGAACACAGAATGCCCGTCCTACATCGATGACGGCAAATTCGAGACTGTAAAGTAACGTTCTCTAACATTCTACGTCTTTAACAAACATGTCAGGTATAAATATCAACAAAAAGTGCGTTTATCTGTGTGCACGAAACAAACACCAGATGGATAAAAACATCAAAACTCTATGGATCTCTCATAAAATATTAATTACACCGTCATAGATTGCAGTTAGGCTCTCCGTGTCCTTTTGTAAATTAATAGTTGTATTGTATTTTTTTATGTACATCATTTCGGCAATTTCTCTTTTTTTAGTGTGTCTTTCTTTGTGTAAAACAGTTGGATTTTGCCAATCAAATTCGTGTCCGTAGGAAGACCTGTGCTTGCTAACTACCGAATAATTATTTATAGGTTTGTTGATGTCACTTCTATGCTCTTTCAATCTGGTCTCAAGATGTCTTTTTGTTTGGCCTATATAAGTACTGTTACAGTTTTTGCAATCTATTTTATATACTATTTCAGTCTGTTTCAAGGTGTTTATTGTGTCTTTTCCCTTTTTTATTAGATAATTAAGTTTATTTGGAATGGTGAACACAGCGTCAAGATTAATCTTCCTTAATACTCTACCAACCTCGTCACCTATTTCTTTAGAATAAGGAACCGATATGCAACTTCTCGCGTCGAAATTATTGTGATTTGTCCTATTGTCTATTTGTCTGAATTTTAAACTCTTAAGTCTTTGTTTTATGTGTTTATTAGTGAACTCTAATGGGTAACCGTTGTTTTTGAGAATTTCTCTAATAATGGAAATGTTTGTGTCATGAAATTGTTTGTCAGATAGTAACACCGCTCGGTCTACCAGATTTTTGATGGTGTTAATTTTATATTTTAGTGGATGGTTCGAGAAAAAGACCTCTGTGAAGTTGGCACCGCATTTTCAAAAATCGAAAGTTTTATCAAGAGTTCCATTGGCACCCCAAATAGTTCTACAGTTCCTGATGGTTTTTAGAAATAGTTCCGACGAAACACTTAAAGAAATAGCATTTTGAAAATATGAGGTGCCAACTTCCCGTAGCACCGCAACATGCAAAAAATGGCATTTAAACCACTCTATCTTATAGTTCTCAAAGAGTTCTACAGTTCCTGATACATTTTAACAATAGTTCTGGTCATTTAATATTTTTAAAAAATTTTTTAATCTCTGAGCTGGCACCGCATCTTTCGACAAAAATGGCTATAACTTTTTTGTTTTTAATTTTACAGTTTCAGGCCTTAATAACTTTCGAAAGGACTCGTCGGGGTGCCAACAGAACTGTCGACAGAACGCCGGTATCGCGAAAAAAAATTTTTTTTGGACTTAGAAATTTTTAGAGAGCGCATATCTAAAAGTGGCCAGAACTTTTTTATTTTTAATTTTACAGCTTCGGGCCTTAATAACTTTCGAAAGAACTCGTCGGGGTGCCAACAGAACTGTCGACAGAACGCCGCTATCGCGAAAAAAAATTTTTTTCGGACTTAGAAATTTTTAGAGAGCGCAAATCTAAAAGTGGCCAGAACTTTTTTGTTTTTAATTTTACAGCTTCAGGCCTTAGTAACTTTCGAAAGAACTCGTCGGGGTGCCAACAGAACTGTCAACAGAACGCCGCTATCGCGAAAAAAAATTTTCAGACTTTTTTTAGAGAGCGCAAATCTAAAAGTGGCCAGAACTTTTTTATTTTTAATTTTACAGCTTCAGCCCTTAGTAACTTTCGAAAGAACTCGTCGGGGTGCCAACAGAACTGTCAACAGAACGCCGGTATCGCGAAAAAAAATTTTTTTGGACTTAGAAATTTTTAGAGAGCGCAAATCTAAAAGTGGCCAGAACTTTTTTATTTTTAATTTTACAGCTTCAGTTCTTAAACTAACTTTGAAAGAACTCAACAGTCACTATCGGGTGCCAACAGAACTTTTTTATTTTTAATTTTACAGCTCAGAACACGGGAATCGAGTCGAAAAGTCTTCGAATTTATTTAAAAAAATAATGCTATAATATTTTTTAAATGATATGTTTTTGATATTTTTTATTTTTTTTTTAGTTTTATATTATTTAGTTTTATATTTTTGTTTAATTTTACGTTTTATATTTTATATTATACGTTTCATATTATGAAAGGAATGATTAAATGACGTCAAACTGGCATAGTTGATATAAAAATTGAAGTTTAATTACGACGTTTCGACCATTAGATTTAGGTCCTTTTCAAGTAAATCTACAAATGAGTAACACAAAAATGTAACAATCGTTTGGAAATCGGAAATGAATAAAATTAAAGACTTACAAGATATTCCGTTCAGTAGTCAAAGGTACAAAGTTCAAAAAACGTTGAATTACATTATTTGATTTAAAATGAGAATATAAAAATAAGTAGGTAAAATATATAAAAAGCGTCTGTTGTTGGTGACGGCTACATACGGACTGACAATGAGTGAGATTAACTTTGATTGTGTGACGTAGGGGACAACTAAGTAATAAATAAATAACATGAAAAGAAAGAAAAAGACAATAAATATCAGTAGAGAACCGGGTCAATGTACTAAAAAGTAAGCAACAAGATATAATGTGACGTTGATACATGTGTAGAGAAAATTAGAAAATTAAGCAAGGATAGACTTAGATTGTATAAATAGGAATACGAAATACAAAACGATGATAAATAAATAAATTAATAATAAATTAATGAAGGAATGAGTCGGAGGACGGTCAATAGAATAAAAATTATTTAATGACGGTCAAATAAAAGAATAAAATAGAAATAAAAGATAATAAATAACAAAACGGACGATGACAATAATAAATTAATAAAAAGAGGTTAAGTAAAAAACGGTCAATATGATAATAAACCAGTAAAGGCTGTGTCGCGTGAACTATAAAATGTTAAGTAATCTGTCGTAAATTGCTGTTAGGTTCTCTGTGTCTTTTTGAGAGTTGATTGTCGAATTGCATTTTTTAATGAACAACATCTCCGCTATTTCACGTTTTCTTGTGTGCGTTTCTTTGTGCAAAATTTTTGGGTGGTCCCAGTCAAAATCGTGATCAAAGGACAGTCTGTGATTGGTGACAACGGAATGAATAGATGTGTGTTTTCTGATATTACTTTGGTGTTCTTTTAGACGAGTTATTAAATGTCGTTTTGTTTGGCCGATATAACATACGTTGCAATTCGAGCAATCAATCTCATAAACTAACTCTGTTTGTTTCAGAGTGCTAAGAGTGTCTTTTCCCTTTCTTATTATGTGATTCAATTTATTCGAGATAGAATATAATACTTCTATGTTGGAGTTATTAAGAACGCGTTCAATATTTATAGCAACCTCGTTGTTAAAGGGAATAACAATGCGATTTCTTGCATCAGTGGCAAGATTTATAGGGGTGTTGTTTTTTCTATGTCTTAGTACATTAAGTCTTTTATTAATGTGGTAGTTAATCATGTGATTAGGATACAGGTTTCGTTGCGTAAGATTTCTTTTATAATATTAATATTGTCCTTATGAAATCTGTGGTCAGAGAGTAAAATTGCTCTATCTACGAGGTTGGTGATCGTGTTAATTTTATATTTCAAAGGGTGAGCCGAGAGAAAGTTGAGATAACGACCGGAGAAGGTTGGCTGAAACAAACAGAGTTAGTTTATGAGATTGATTGCTCGAATTGCAACGTATGTTATATCGGCCAAACAAAACGACATTTAATAACTCGTCTAAAAGAACACCAAAGTAATATCAGAAAACACACATCTATTCATTCCGTTGTCACCAATCACAGACTGTCCTTTGATCACGATTTTGACTGGGACCACCCAAAAATTTTGCACAAAGAAACGCACACAAGAAAACGTGAAATAGCGGAGATGTTGTTCATTAAAAAATGCAATTCGACAATCAACTCTCAAAAAGACACAGAGAACCTAACAGCAATTTACGACAGATTACTTAACATTTTATAGTTCACGCGACACAGCCTTTACTGGTTTATTATCATATTGACCGTTTTTTACTTAACCTCTTTTTATTAATTTATTATTGTCATCGTCCGTTTTGTTATTTATTATCTTTTATTTCTATTTTATTCTTTTATTTGACCGTCATTAAATAATTTTTATTCTATTGACCGTCCTCCGACTCATTCCTTCATTAATTTATTATTAATTTATTTATTTATCATCGTTTTGTATTTCGTATTCCTATTTATACAATCTAAGTCTATCCTTGCTTAATTTTCTAATTTTCTCTACACATGTATCAACGTCACATTATATCTTGTTGCTTACTTTTTAGTACATTGACCCGGTTCTCTACTGATATTTATTGTCTTTTTCTTTCTTTTCATGTTATTTATTTATTACTTAGTTGTCCCCTACGTCACACAATCAAAGTTAATCTCACTCATTGTCAGTCCGTATGTAGCCGTCACCAACAACAGACGCTTTTTATATATTTTACCTATACTTATTTTTATATTCTCATTTTAAATCAAATAATGTAATTCAACGTTTTTTGAACTTTGTACCTTTGACTACTGAACGGAATATCTTGTAAGTCTTTAATTTTATTCATTTCCGATTTCCAAACGATTGTTACATTCTTGTGTTACTCATTTGTAGATTTACTTGAAAAGGACCTAAATCTAATGGTCGAAACGTCGTAATTAAACTTCAATTTTTATATCAACTATGCCAGTTTGACGTCATTTAATCATTCCTTTCTTGGTATTTCCTATCACTGGCAAGAAGAAGACACTTACATTGTTTCATATTATGTTCTGACTTAATACAAACTTTCATATTATATTTATTAGAATCTAACAATTTTTTAAATCTTAATTAATCTAAGAGCTTTATATATAAAATATATAAATAAAAAAAATATAAATAAAATTAAAAAAGTTAATACAATTTTTTTAATCAAACAAAATCTTAAACAAATGAAATAATAAGAATAAAAGTAGTTTAAACCATTGTTAAAAACACTTTTAACTTTTTTTTTAGGCATGCTATTTTTAAGTACTACTATTCTTACACACATACTAGACTTGTCCTTAAATTTTTCGTAATCTTAATCTACTAATTAAAATTTTTGATTATCATGGAATAGTTTTTAAGTAAAAAAATAATATATTTTCTTAAATTTTCAAATTTTTTATTGTTTTTGTTTATTTTTTATTTATTTTTTTATTTTTTAGTTTTACGTATATATTTTTTATGTTTTTTAGTTTTATATTGTCGTTAGGTGTCTATTATTTAATTTTGTGTTTTATGTTGGTGTTTTAATTAAAACAAAATCTAATAATATGTTTATATTTAAAATTTTAAAGAAATTTCAACTAACTTAAAAGTCTTATATAAATTATATAAAATGTTAATATTAAGTAAAATATATATAAATAAAAAAACATCAAAATAAAATTTTTAAAAAATGAAAATAAAAACAAAAGTAAAACTCACTTGTTAATTTAATACTTAATCATGTCTCACATATAATATCATATGAGGATTTATTATTTGTGTTGATTTTGCAGTCATGCGCTTTTTTTTTAAATCATCATATTCGTACCATCGTGTACCTGCAAGTGCAAAAGAAATGTAGTGTCCATTATTTTTGTTATATTGTGTATAGTGTACTGCACCTACCAAGATGTAATTTATATTATTTAAAATAATATTTTTCGCAATCGAATTCAAATCATGTCTTATGTCCGTTTGTCGATTAATATATCGCTCATCTGTAAATACAGAGGTGTCTATTATTATATGTTTACCGTAAGTAATACGATATTCTGCTAAGGCGCTACAAGTAGAACAAGTGGATTTCATATTTTTTATATCGTCAATAGCCCGTTGCATATGTTGCAAGCCTTCTTGCAAAAGTATATCTACATTTACGCTGCATGTAATTGTTTGACGAGTATTTACAAAACCACAAGAACAAGATTTATTGTAAATACAACTTGGTTCATCATTAAAAAGGTATTCTGCCAAATGAGCCGCATTACAATTGGCATTTAACCGCTTAATATTACGTGTATATGTTGTTATCGCATCACTATAAAGAGGTAAATCTTTTAGAATTGAAGCCCGTTGATTATAGTGCAAGGAAAACAGTCTTCCATGTTCCAATATGGAATTTGCCAATTGAAAAAAGTTATTTAATGATGAACTAACAATAAGTGCATTTCGATACATCGCATGCGTTGCGATTGCACTAACAACAAGTTGCAAAATTGCGTCAAAAGCACATGTTTCCTGTACGTTAATCATTAATTGACCTTGTTTTACAGGTTTCCATTTACTACCGTTAATTAGTAGTGGTAAATTAAATGACTTATTATTTTTTATAAAATCCCATTCAGGACATGTATCTAAATACGTAGTCTTTGTTCGTTTTACCGGCAGTTGTGAACATTCTTCAGCAATATTAGAACCTGTTAACCCATGCCAATTCTCGCATATGTGTTCCACACGTTATCCTTTTCAGAATTGTTCGATTTATTTATTCCGGATGTATCGTTTGTATTATTTGTAGTAGATTCAGTATCTTCGATACTTTTTATTGATGTGTGTGATGTATCTATACTATCAATTAGGTCTGATAAATCTTGTACAGGTAGTTCTTTATATATATCTTTATTTTCAGATTTTTGTTCTTCATTTTGTTGTTCGTGAATGGTAGATGAACTTAGATCACTTATATTGTTGATTTTTTCATTATTTATGTTTTGTATATTTGTACATATTGGTAACATGTTATTTATATCTTTCGTATTAGAAGCCAATGTAATTTTTGCATCTAAAAAATCTAAATGTTGTACAACAAATTTATCAGCTCTCATGAGCAGTTGACCTTTGAAGCATCGATTTTTTATGTCTGCAAATTCCGCTTCAATTGTAGAAGAAGTAGCAATTTCGCTAGATCTTTTAAAATATGGTCGCATTATACCCGTCCATATTGGTAAATATGGTAATAAACGTATTTTTATTTGTTTGGCAAATTCTGGATTATAACATGCGTTTATAATGTTACCATTTTCTGAGTCTTTGGCAATTTTTTTTGTAGATTCTAAAACAGAATTACTCCAATTTAACCAATCGATATTAAAATTTTTTATCACTTTTATAATTATTAAAATTAATATATAGAGTAAATAATATATAGAAGAGATAATAGAAGAGATAGATAATTAGAATCAAATTTTTCTATTTTGTCATTTATTATCATCATATATTTAAAATTTTATCTATTTTTCAGATTTCTTGAGTAACATTTATATTACCTTTTATAATACATAGTATTTTTAAAAAAGTATCCACTTTAAACAATGACGTTAATGCTCATTTTAATGTTTTTTTGCTTTTTAATTTTCATCTTGTTACCATATGAATTACATAACTAACATTTAGTCTGATGTAATAAGATGAAGTATACTAGTTCTCAAAACTGCATTAGCATAACTTTTTTATTAATTATCTTAAAAATCAACTCACTTCATCAAAATATTTGAGATGTATAGTGATAGATATAGTGATTAAAGTATTAATAATGAGTAAAATAGTCCATCCAAAATCAAATACAGCTATACGTGGAGCAAGAACATCTTTAAAAATAATGTTGCATGAAGAAAGCAATTATCACAGTAAGTGCCTAAAATCATTTGCAACACTGGTTCCATCTTTCCTTTCTAATCAATAGATACACATTGATACAAAAATATGGAAACTTGTGATGATTTACATTTGATTGATGTCATCAAAATGAAAAATGTCATCGATTCGGATTCTTTATCTTGTATATCTTTATATAAAAACTATTGTGCGTGCGCGTGAATCCATTGCATATATAATAAACCGAGAAACGTATACTAAAAATGGATTTTGATATTTACTGTATTTCATTATTATTTAATGAGTTTAAGACAGAGTTGTTGTCAAACATTAAGCTATGTTGATTTAATAATTTATTTTACTTTACGCAATACTGCAGACAAAAGCAGTATCAAAAAACATTTGTTTCCAAAATCTTTTAAATGTTTTGCTTTTGAAAGAGCGGAAAGTGTTAGCCTCCTTTCATTGTTTAATTATTATGTTATCTATTATAGTATACCAATAATTTTTAAGGTCTTTTTCAACATATTTTATGGGACATATGTTTTTTATTTTGCATTTAAAAATTCTACATTTTAAATATGCATCTAGTGCAGTATATTCAACACAACTGCTTGAAAAGAATATTATTATTATTAGTTATTATGAATTATATTGTATTATTTAACATTAAAATAACGCGCCATTCTTAAAATAGATTGTGCTTTTTTTTTAATTTGAAAACGTATCAAATATGTGTTGTTGCTATTATATCTCTACAATGTCCTAACCAATTTGCAAAACTCAATATACGTTATAATATGTATATTTTATCATTTTTTTACAGGTTTTATCATAGGACTTTTTTGTAGATATAATACAATTAAAAATTTTTTGGTTTAAAATTACAAGATGCTGATGTAGTCATGAAAGTATTATCCGAATAGGAGTTTTATTGACATCATTGTTATGTGACGAAATGACTACAATTTATAACCGTTATGATTTTCATGTACGATTACATATATATACTTCGTGATTAAAATCATGCACATTTTATTGGCATAAAAGGAGTATAAACAAGTGCAAAGTGGATATGGTCTGTCATAGTTAAGACTGTAACATTTATTTTGTAATTTTTGGGAAAAAGGATTCATCGTTTATAATATGCTTTTAAGCGAAATTATATATGATGAAATACGTTGATGTACGCTGCAAAACACTAAGAGAAATTTTTTTTTCAATACTAACCAGATGAAGTGATAGCTGAAAAAAGTGTGTGGCTTGATAAATGATGTGCTTATAGCTCTTTTTATTTGAAAGTAGAAAAGTAGATAAATAATATTATATAAAAATAGACAAATAAAAATAGATAAATAATATTTTTTGGCAATTATTATTTTCTTCTTCTTCTTAGTTTAGGGGCTTGCCCTGTTATAATCCTATCATTTATGCCTCTTCAAGGCCATAATGATAGTTCTATGATTTTTGGCTGATCAGAACAGCACATATCGCACTGCGCTACGGTCGCTCACAATTATTATTTTGCGGGACTAAAAATACCTTTTTATTAAATCTTACATACAGCACTGCGATGTTCAACAATCGACGATCGGCCGCTGAGGTGGAGGGGCAATCGGCTGTGCCTCGGCGAAGACTCGGTGGCGACCGGCGGCTTTAGCGCACGGCGAAGAAGTGGGGATAAGGAGCTATATAAGCACATCACTAATCGTGCCAGACACTCTTTTCAGCTATCGTATCGTCTCGTCTGGATTGAAGAAAATTTTTCTCGCAAACTTTTCGCTTATAAGCATTATGTACGATAAATCCATTCTTTTAGAAATCTTATTACAAGATGAATGTCGTACTCTTAATGACGATGGCAAACCGTATCCACCCTCAGCGTTTGTTTACACTCTCTGTGCTAATAGAATGCGTGAACGTGGTTTTCATATAACACCAAAACATAATATATTTATAAAATGGCCATCACTGGAAGAAGTAAAAGGTAACTGGACATTAATAAAAAATAGATATGGTTTCCCCAAAGTGATAAGTGCAATCTAGGACACATCAAGAGGCACGGTAGTGTCTCGCACCAAGTATACACAACGCGATACGAAGCGCGAGACAGACCGAGACTCTTTTACGCGAGACTAACAATAAGCTTTGAGAGACCCTTCAATTCAGATCTCAATAACGGTTGAACCGATCAATTTCTAAGTAGGCTTAATGGATAGCTTGGGATTGATTTGCATAAGTATTTTTATTTTTCTCCTATGTGTCCTACGAACAGAGATATTGCAATGCAAAGTCTAAATGTGACGAATTTACGATTAAGAAACTCCGTTTTCTTAGTCATCGTAAATGTGGGCAAGGAGGGTCATGGTGAGGGGCGAAGAAATGTGCTAAAGTGTAGGTAAGGGGGGATACAGTGAAGAAATGTACTATAGGACGTTGTTTATTGGATCCTCGTTTACAATAACGTGTGATCGGTAATTAATCGGTCGACAGTATGTGACGGTGATAAACGATAGTTAGGTTATTAGCGGCGACGACAGTAAATTAGTTAGGTTATTAGCGGCAACGACAGTAAAAAATAGCGACTTAAGAAACGAGGTAAGCAAAGAAGTATTCAATTTTATAGTTTATTATTTTAATATTTTCTTTTATATAAAGGATATGGAAATGGTTGCGTACCAAGAAACAATGCGGTAAGTAATGTTGATTGCTTATTGCATCCTATCTTGTCTCTCAGTACCTTCATCCTGTATGCATTACATTTTATTTTGATTTTGAAATATTTAATAGTATTTTATAATAGTATTTTATGTTATATTTAGTTTGTGCACTATTTGGAATCGCTGGAAAGGAGATAACGCAGAAAAGATTCGAGATGTAAATTCGAGATGTATTATGCTAAAAAACTAAACTTGCATTTGCAATGGATAATCTTTGAGAAAGGTCAGGATAACTTTGAGAAAGCTGCCACCATATTAAAGAATATAGATAAGGTATTACCACATATGCTACAAATTGCATACCGACGAATAAACTTTGAATGTCGTTGTGGAAACTTGGAGAAAGTATGTAATTTATATGAGAATTATATTAGCAATAAAAAAAACAGGCCAATTGCTAATAATATTGCTGTAAAATACGCACGATTCTTATGTAAAGTCAAGGATGACATTGACAAGGCAATTAAAGTATTAATGAAGGTATGTTTAAATGCAAAATTAATTTTGACTACATATTACAATTACATTAACAATTTGTATTTGTTGTACAGGTAAGGATAAAGCAATCCCAGAATATATCTGCAGTTAATAGATTTAGCAATGCAACGAACGCCAGTTGACACTCAAGAAATCAAGAGACACGGTAGTGTCTTGTGCTAAGTCCGCGCAAGCACAAGACACTACCGTGTCTTATTACGCGAGTCGGTCAGTTGAGAGCATTCAATATTTCTGGTTTTCATATATCCGCTCAACGGATCGACTTCTAAGTAGTCTCAATCGATAGAGCGGGGTCGAATTATATAATAAAAGTGTTTTTATTTTTGGGTTACATGCTCTATAAATCGAGCTATTACGACGCAAAGTCCAAATGTGAAAAATATCATTTAAGAAACGTCGTCGTCTTCGTCGTCGTCGACCGCTCAGATTTTACTGTTGTGGCATTCGACATCAGATCGCGCTAGTGACGCTCTGGAAATGTTCGCAAGAGGGGCTGCGGTGAGGGGCGAAGAAATGTGTTATACAGGACGTCGTTTTTAGGACACGTTTACTATAACGTAGTATGATCGATAATCGACAGTAAGTGACGTCGATAACACAGCCACACAAAAAAAAAAAAAAATTTCGACGCAGATGGTGAGATTATGATTACTATATGTTTTTCGGGTCGCTGAATCCGAATCCGAGGTCAGTTTTACTCCTGCACGTCAGGGTTTTGACATAACCTCAAAAAACATAGTAAATTTGAATTTTCTAAACATAAATAAAAAGCAAATAACAGATTTGTAGTATTTTAATCATTTTCTTTTTTCGAACTATATCGAGTTCTTTTCTCCTCAAAAGATCGATGCAATGTTTTACGTTTTCTACCTTCCTTCGGTAAGTCTCTTTTCATATTCCAGCAGAAATCTGCCATCATATGTTCGTCCCATTTTCCCTGATAGCGAGTTTCCATAACTTTTATGTCTTGATGAAAACGTTCCCCTTGTTCTTCGCTAAAATCTCCTAGGTTGTTGGGGAATTCGTCAAGATGTGAGTGCAAAAAATGTAATTTCAAATTCATCAAACAACCTAGTTTTTCGAAGTTTTTTACCATATTATTAACAATTTTTTCATACTGTGGACTTTTTGTATTTCCCAAAAAATTGTGTGCCACGTCTTTGAAACTAAGCCAAGCTTTTTTCTCAAGTCCGTTCATTATACTAGTAAAATTTTCATCTTTGAACAGCTTGCGAATTTGTGGTCCATCAAATACTCCTTCCTTCACTTTTGCCTCAGAAAGTTTTGGAAACTTCGATTGGAGATATAGAAAACATTTACCTGTTCTATCTAAAGCTTTAACGAACTGCTTCATCAGACCAAGCTTTATGTGAAGGGGAGGGATGAGAATTTTTGATGGATCTACTAACGACTTGTGAATGATGTTATATGAACCAGTGGTCAACGATGCTCTTACAGGCCAATTTCTTTGTTCGTAATGCTTTGCTCTATCTCTACTATCCCACAAACATAAATAGCAAGGATATTTAGTAAATCCTGATTGTTGTCCGAGTAACATTGATATGATTTTCATCAAGACATAAAAGTTATGGAAACTCGCTATCAGGGAAAATGGGACGAACATATGATGGCAGATTTCTGCTGGAATATGAAAAGAGACTTACCGAAGGAAGGTAGAAAACGTAAAACATTGCATCGATCTTTTGAGGAGAAAAGAACTCGATATAGTTCGAAAAAAGAAAATGATTAAAATACTACAAATCTGTTATTTGCTTTTTATTTATGTTTAGAAAATTCAAATTTACTATGTTTTTTGAGGTTATGTCAAAACCCTGACGTGCAGGAGTAAAACTGACCTCGGATTCGGATTCAGCGACCCGAAAAACATATAGTAATCATAATCTCACCATCTGCGTCGAAATTTTTTTTTTTTTGTGTGGCTGTGTAATCGATCGACAGTAAGTGACGTTCATAAAAGTAAGCTAGGTTATTAGCGGCGACGAGACATTATTATTGTATTTGCACATGCAATAACACAAATTTTCTTTCGCTCTCGTTATCACGCATTCACTCTCTCTCTTTCACTCATTACTTATTCTCTAATCTTTCATTTATCAGACCGATTAGTTAAAAAATTTCGAGTAAAATATATATAATATACACATGTATTTTTTCTACTTATACTTTATTCTATTTCTTATACTTATACTTTTTTCTATTTTATACACTATAAAAGTACAAATATAAATGTTCACAATAAAAATATATGTGTTCTCAATAAAAATATGTTTAAAAAAATAAAGAAATAAAGTTATTCAAGCGTATTTTCGTTAGACCTTGTAAATCACGTCCAGCTAAAGTACAGTTTTACTTCTTAAAAGGATCTCGTTACACCGTGCACAAATATATGATAATGATTATAATAAAATATAATAAATAGTATAAATACGTATGAATAAATATTGTGTATTCAATAAAAAAAAGTATAAGTATAAAAAATAAAATAAAGTATAAGTATAAAAAATAGAATAAAGTATAAGTAGAAAAATTATACGTGTATATTATAAATACACATATACATATGTGTATATTATATATACACAAAAAATCGAACTGATGTACAAAAAAGAGTGATATCTCTAAAAAAATTACCTTTTTAAAAAAAGGTAAAAAAAAGGTGCTAAGTCCGCGTCAAAAAGTATCTTTGCAAAATAGTATAGTATTATTAACTCTAAAAAACTATTTAAAAACCTATTTCCAAAAGAGTGTGATATTAATCTACACACATAAGTTATTTTAATCCAAACAAAATGGTTTGTTTTAAACCATAAAAAAACTATAAGTTATTTAATTTTAAACCATAAAAAAACTATAAGTTATTTAATTATACGTTCTACAAAAATAATTATATCAACAAAATTGTGCTAAGTAAAAATAAAAATTTAAAAAAATATTTTAAAAAAGTTACAAAATAATAAAAAAATAGTTTTAATTTTTTTAAGTATATCCTACTAAAATACTGATATCGAGAAATAAAAATTAAGAAAAAAACAAAAAACAAATAATGTAAAAATATAAAATTAAATTAAAAAAGATTTGATGATCATTTCTCACTGGGTATTGATTATATAATAATATTTTAATTATTAATCTAATTAAAAATTTTTCGATTTTTATCGGATTCGATTTACTTTAATTGCAAAAATTTCATTAATGCATTACAATTATTTTAATTTGAATTTGAATGGATTAATGAGATTTTTGCGATTGAAATGACACCAAACACGGTATAGATTATTTTTAATTAAATAAGTAATTAACATCTTGATTATAATCTAATTAAAAATTACCCAATCTATGCCGTGTTTGGTGTCATTTTAATCGCAAAAATCTCAGTAAGTCATTAGAATTATTTTCGAACTGATAAAATAATTTGGATAATTTTTATTTTGGCGACACCAACGACGGCATCGGCGTCGACGACGATGACACCGGCGATAGCATCGGTGACGGCATCGGCGGCGTCCACGAACGTTTTAACATTAAATGTGAGTATAAAACTTTTTATATGTGTGTATTATACAATTATATTTTTTATTTTACACACACACTCACACCTACCCACCCACCAAATCAGCAGAATCCACACACACACACACACGACAGCGGTAGCGGGGTCGGAGGCAGCAGTGGCGGCGGCTGCGGCGGTGGAAGTGGCAGCTGTGAACCGCCAGCGGCAGCGGCAAGGGTAGCCATAGCCTCGGCCAGCTGCTTCTGTAAATTTTTATCATGCTCTTTAAGCAGGGCGTTCTCTTCTATGCCCTGCATATCAATGTTAGATAATCTGAAAAGAAAAGAAAATGAGCGATTAATTATTAAAAATTATTATTAAATGTTATTATTTATATTTCAATTTACTTACGACTCATCGATGTCGTCCGCCATGTTCATTAAAAGAGGAGCATTATATGATTGATAGCAGTAATACCACAAAGTCGAAGTTTAAAGTCGTAACATCGAAGGTCATTGGTAATGTAAAGAAGAATCAACTTAAGACAGTCTTTATTGTAAAACCCGACTCTAAATACCGACCTATTATAGTGGTTTTTAGATATAGTTACTTTATCCTTTATTACACTCAAATTCACGTAATCGATTTGCATTACCAATGACCTTCTATGTTACGACCTTAACCTTCGACTTTGTGGTATCACTGCTACCAATCATATGGTCAATGCTTCAATCAACATGGCGGACGAGCTCGATAACTCGTAAGTAAATTGAAATATAAATAATAACATTTAATAATAATACTTATAATAATTAAATTTTCTTTTCTTTTCAGATTATCTAACATAGACACGCAGGACAATGAAGAAAATCTGCTTAGAGAAAATAAAAATTTAAAGAAGCAGCTAACCGAGACTATGGCGGCCCTTGCCGCTGCCACTGCCGCTGCCGCTGGCGATTCACAGCCGCCACTTCCACCGCTGCCGCCGCCGCCTCAGCCGCCTCCGCCCCCGCTTCCGCCGTTGTCGACGGTACCGTCACCGTTGCCATCATCTTCGTCAGCGGGACTAACTTCGGCGTCCCAACCGCCACCGAACCGTAAGTCAAAAAACGTACTATCCATAATAATGTAATACAATATAATTTTTAATAAATATTCTTTATCTTTTACAGGTCCACCTCGGTGGCAAAGATCTAGAAACCGCGGACGAAACCGCGGACGCCCCCCAATTCGTCGTGGACGAGGTCGTGGGTTAAACAATGGCCTATTTAATTTTTATTTTTATTCACAATAAAAAAAACTACTTAAATAAAAGAGAAATCATTTAACAAATCGATAAAAAATTTAATTATTTTCGACATGAATTGGAAGTTTTTGATAATTCGTAAAAAATAAAAAAATAAATGTGTACTTGCACGTTTAAAAATAAAATCAGTATTTACTCACACTTTTATAGAGGACTACGCACGATAAGATTCTTACAAGTTTACAGTTATTTTACTTGAATTTGTGATATGATTGTGATTTTCTTGTATCCCTAATCAAAGTCTCAATTTGTAGAAAATTGTTAGTTAGTTTTCCAATTATAGACATTTGAAAGGTTAATAGGTGCGAGCTAGATGTAAGTAAAACAACTTATATTTTCTTCTTGGAATCAGCTTGTTTTTAATCATGTTTTGCTTACTTTCTTATTCACATTTCGCTCGCGTCTATTAACCTTATAAATACTTATAATTTAGAAACTGACCACAGAAATTTTCTGCAAATTAAGACTTTTGATACAAAAACTGCAATATGTTACAAATTCAAGCAAATTGACTGAAAATGTTTTTCCCATAAGAATTTTTCCCATTGTGCGTGGTGCTTTCTTATTTAAATATTATTATCGCTTACATTATTTCATGGAATAAATAATGGTTGATAAAATAACGGAATAAATAATTATGTATATATTGCGAACATTACAGGATAATAAAAGAAATAACGTAAAATTGAAACATTCGTGCAGAGAATTGTAAGCGAGTTCTATAATAATTTATTTATGTTTATGGATAAGGATCAAGTCATATTGCAACGTATCATTATATACATTATCTTGCTGTTATTTCGATCTGATTCTTTTATTACGCTCTTTTATTCTTTTATTATATTATTATGTATTACAGTATACAATTACCTATATCACATTAAATTTACAAAAAAATACAAAACATCTAGCTGTAATTTTCATATAATGGTGTCAAGTAAAACGGGATTTTTAAACGAAGACTATTTATTGTTGTTTGCTAAGGAAGAATTTGCAAATTTTAAGTATAGATGACAAAATGTAATAGATCCAACATAAAGCCACCATAAAGAAGATAATATAAAACATAAAGGTAAAGGATTATTAAAGATCAGAATCATTTTTCTTTAATCTCTTTATTTATTTTTTATTTGTCCGTTGAATAGAACTATGTATTTCTCAAGCTTAATGAGAGATACTGCGTTAATGAGAGATACTGCGTTATCGCAAATAATTTTACGCTGTATCAGTCTTACAGCAGCTACAAGACGGCACTTCGCAGGCAGGAATTAAGATCCTGTCGATTTTGCTAGTAAGGCCAGTCAAAAGTTTAACGGATCGTGACGTTGGTACTTCTTTGAAATATAAAAATAAATATTGTTACTTGACATTTTTCCTCAATGAACATAATCCGATTGTTTTTTTTTTTTAAGAATTAATTTATTGATAAAGTGAACAGATTAGCAAGTAAATTCCCAAATAAAATAACTAACTAATTTCAATAAGTCATATCTCTCCGTAAGCGGTTTATTCTTTTAAATCTGATACACAAAAGAAAAATCTTAGGATACTTACGGAATTGGTAAAGCTGGAGGTGGTACTTGAAAATCAAAATCGTATCTCCTCGAAATTAGCATGGATGGAGGTGGTAAAGTCTGGATATTGTACGTATAGGATTTTCCTCGAAGAGGAGATCCGACGTGATTATTTCCAAAGGCTGAGGAAGTTGTTGTACCTGTGATACTTGTACAGCAATTGGATATTTTGCTTGTGGTTGATAAGGGAGACTCGGTTCGTGGACACCATTCGATAATTTAATTTTAGCGGTTGATAGGTACAAGGTTTAGATAAAACCAATTCTGTCACAGGCTTTGCAGGTTCCTGTAAATTATCTTGCAGATAATTATTCGCTGAACAACGATTTACTGGGAACATTATTATAATGTACGATAAAATTGGAGAACAGATATTATTATGACAAGGATAGCACGCCCCCGAAATGTAATAAAAACTAAAATAATTCTTGATTATATTTAACAAATTGGATAATTGAATAATGTATCTCAATAATACGTGTTTGAAAGAGTTTGAATTGTTATACAATACGATAAGATAATAATTGATATCGTGTATACCTCGATTGTAACAGGCAGGTAACGCCCCAGCAAACACAGATATATAATAGTTAAATTACCATTATACAGGGTGTCCGATAATTCGAAACCCGTAAACTGCAGGTAGAGTAGGTTAAACTGAGCAAAAAAGTATCCTGTATCATTTTTTGATATTCTTAATATTTACCGAGATATTAACAAAAAAAGATAATCCGCGCACGCTTTGCTCGCGCGGCGAAAAGGACGTCCCACCGCTACGTGCTCACTAAGCGCGTAGTGAGGCGGTGGGAGATAGAGTGGTGGGATTACACCCAATAATTCGGCGCGGTCGACGCAGTGTTCTAGTATTACGCTCGTAGGCTCCTCCCACCGTCTCACTGCGCGCTTAGTAAACACGTAGCGATGGGACGTCCTAATTCGCCGATATTTTTTTGTTAATATCAAAGAATATCAAAAAATGATATATAATAGTTAAATTACCATTATATAACAGAATGTAACACTTAATATAACGTGTAAATTACAAGTAATACACACGTTAGTTGTAATTTCCCACTCACAGAAAATTACAGTTATATAACATAAATATAAAATGTAATTAAAATGTTATATAACCATATAAGAATTTACAAAAATGTTATATAATTATAATACAACTTAACAAAAAGTTATAAAGCTGAAATGTACATTATTGAACTGTTATATACAAGTAACGTTATTAGTTACAAAATAATTATACAATTATATTATACAATTAACGTTTAGAAATAAATGCGAATTTTAGAAATAACAGATCATTTTGAATTGATTCCAAGCAAAACTAAGCAAAATTATATTATGCATAATAACAATAAAATTTCATTATGCATAATATAATTTTTTAGTCTTGTTTAAAATTAATTCAAAAATATCCTATTATTTCTAAAAGTTGCGTTTATTTCAAAATATTATTAACATAAAAATTGTATAATTATTTTATTTAGAATTAATTCCATCTTTTATTTCTGTAGGTCTCATTTAAAAAACACAAAATACAAGTAAACAACATTAAAAATGTATTGCACATACTATAAATGCATTACAATATATATTTAAATTAACTTATTAATACATACGTTTACGTAATACAATTTAATAATAAAAGAAATAAAGCTTTGTTTCATTATCAACTCAAAAGTTTCTTTATAAAAGTTCTTGCAAGTAATAAAAAGTACTTGATATAATAATATTATATAAGACTTTATCACATATTTTATATAATAACGTAATCATACATAGAAACTAAATAATAAAAAACAAAATAAAACTCTTTTTTATAAACAAAAGTATTTGAGATAATATGTTATATAAAACTTTTTATAATACATATATGGCCGACATGACGAAAACTGCGTTCGAGAAAACATTATGGATAATTCAAAGTGTTTGATTAATCAAGCAATATAAAAAAATTTTTAATTTTTTTATTCTGATTAATTAATCAAACACTTTAAATTATGCGCGTCCTCCTGATTGCAATTATACTAAACTGCCCTGATAGCAAAGTGTTAGTAATTGTTGGCGGATTGGCGACAAGTTTGATCAAACACTCATTTGTTTGATCAAACTTGTCGTCAATCCGCCAACAATTACTAACACTTTGCTATCAGGGTGGTTATATATATTAAAAATAAAAGCAACATTGCAAATGTGGAGAATTGCGTATGCAATGTGATTAATTCTTACATATAGTATATATAATCTGAACAAACACTTCCTATTGCCATTTTTTATTTCTATCACGTGGAACACCTGAGCACGCATCATACACACATGTATGATTAGGAAAAAATATTTGACTCATTGTCTTCTTCATTTTCAACGGGAGGTTCATTTTCTTTTTCTTTATCTTCACGTTGCTTCCTTTGTCTTGCAAAACGTAACCATTCGGCTACAATATTATCGAATTCTGATTCCGTTATATTTATGTGCTGCACAATTACATCTAAAAAAACAAAAAAATATTGAATTAATGAAAATATATGAGGAATTTTTGTAAATTTTATGATGTCTGTTATATACGTACTTCTCAAAATTTTTATTAAATTTAAATCGCAGACTCGAAAATTGTTTTTAATTCCTTTCCAAGAGCACTTCATGGCGAATTCATTTGTGAATATCTTTATCATTGTTCGTTGAATTGTTTGTTTTGGATTATTTCCACCAGTTTTAAGTACAAATTTTATCTATAAAAAAGTATTTTGTATACATTAAAAATAATACTAAAGAACTGTCTATAATGTGTCATAATCGTGACAAGCAAATCGATCAATTCGTGATATAATCAAGAATTTTCAGAAATGTTTAACTGTGATTGGATGATTTATTTGCGACCTTGCGATTATGACACATTGTAGATGGTCCTTAATACCTGTAATATATTACAAGTATTTAAAAATAGGAAAATAACGTAACAAGCCTTTTAAGAGCCAAAACATTTATGTAAATGATAACGGTATGTATAAAGTAAAATATCCATATATTATAGTAAACCGTACAAAATGATACATAAACGTATGTTGTTTATATTATTTGCTAGACATTTAGACATTAGAAGCCAATTATCATAAGAGACTGATATCGGAAATGGTGCACATCAGATCCCAGAAGAAAAGCATTAATTTACAAAAAGATTCAGAACATCTGAAATGAAATTTACTTTGAAATCATATCGGAGCTTGCCAAATGTAACGATTTTCCATCGTTACATACACAATGTTTAGCAAATAATATAAACAACATACTCAACGTTTACCTTTATGACATCTAAATTGGTGTAGTGATGACTCTCTTTATGACTACTGTATTCTCACAGTCAGTCTCACCTCTTACAATAGATAAGACATGATATTTCTTAACTCTTATAATTTGTCGACCACAAAGATGAAGTTTAAAAAAAAGGTACGAATCAGAACCCTCATAACATAAATTCATATAAGAGTTCTTCAATCTCACACATATATATAGCGTATACAATTCTTGACGAATATTCCATATTAGTTAAATCCGTTTTTTTATCCTCACACATTAGAAAACATACTTAACGGTCCACCGAGTGGAAACATCGTTCCACCGAGTTAGTCAATGCGGAGGAATTAATGACAACCAATTTTATATAACATGACTACGACATCCTCATTACGAAGAGGCTGCAGTTCCTATACATAAAATTTTTTAGACGATTTATTTTTTGTGTCACTGAGGAGGACTCTGTGAGTTCGAAACGCGTCTGACATTTATATTTATGCGACGTTTATGTATTATTTTGTACGGTTTACTATAATACATGGATTTTTTACTTTATACATACCGTTATCATTTACATATAATAAATGTTTCGACTCTTAAAAGGCTTGTTACGTTATTTTTGTATTTGTTATATTAAGGAGCCATTCTTGCAATTAGATTTATATTTTAAAAATAGGAGCTGGATTTTAGCGCATATGCGCGCACTTAATTATAGTATGTGCATGTTTACATATGCTGTAGTTAAATGCGCACATATATGTTTTTTATGGAATTCAACCAGAAAAAACTTTCATTTTCCAAACCATAGCAAAAGGGGAACATAGAAATAATATAATAAATAAATTTATCACTTACAAACTGTGCCACTGCTTCATCTGTGGTCTTTAATACTGATTCAAACTCCTTTACGTTCTCTATTGTATTTAAAGGTAAAAATTGTGCAATGAGACTATTACTTTCTGAAAGATGTGATGCATGATCCTTTAAAGTATCTTCGATTTTAGTAATGCGTTGTTTTATATCCTTTAAAAGTATGTTTGCTGCAGCTTGCATACGCAACATTTGTTTTACATTCTCTGGAATATATATAACCAACAATGTATATATAATATATTCCATAAAATACTTTATATACATTCAGGGCAAAAGTTTTGAAAAAATATATTTACGTTTTAAATTTAAGTCCTCTTCAGCATTTTGATACAATGGATTAGTATCTTCTAAAATTTTGTAATTATGTGTAATCAATTTTGAAAGATTTATATGTATTGTGTATTATTATATATGTGTATATATATATATATATATACCCCATATATATACCCTAACAGCACAAGCACTCGTGGGGACGTCCTCAGGACGTGCTCTGAATGTCCCAACGTCCAGGGGACGTCCCCAGGCGTGCTTGTGCTGTTAGGGTATATACATATATATATATGTATATACCTTCTGTCAGTATGTCATTTAATTCGTCTTCAAGTTTTTGCAATGTTCTATTTTTAGATTTTTGCAATGTTGTGTTATTTTCTTTTTCTAGAAATAGATGTATAAAAGTTTAATAAATGCAACAACAATTTATTTATTATATATTAGAATTATATATTATAATTAAGTACCATTTGTATCATATACTTGAGGGACTTGTTTAATATTCCATCCAAAGTTATCTGGGCATGATGGTGCTGACGTAATTTTCGTGCTTGTGCCTGGATGCTTTTCTGTATATAAAGAAATCAATAATACTTTATTAAGAAAGCAAAATCAATATTACATAATTTGACATAACAAAATATTAGTAGTACTGTTATGCATTAACAGATAACTGCGTAAGATTTTAAAAGACTGATTTTCTTCAGATTAAAGTAATATTCATCTTCTTTTAAATTAAGGAAAAGAGTAAATAAAAGAAAGAATATTCTATAATACATACTTCCAATATATTTTCGAGGTTGGCTTTCTTCTGTTTCGCTGCTGCTGAAGCGATTATATTGAACATGTTGTCTGTGGCCTCGTCCCAATCTTTCCTCATCAGTTGTTTCATATGTCTCATCTGCGGCACTTTTACGAGCTTTTTCTATAGATGCTATGGTAAAGAAACAAATATATTATTATTACATTAATTACATATATTATTATTACATTAATTCATACATATTATGATGAGAAAATTTGTATTCATTTTTAAATATTTTACATATTATTGATAAAAATAAATTCTTTAACTATATGTATTATAAATATAACATAATACATACAATAAATTGATATAAAATGTATTATATACTTAATAAATAACTATACATGTCAAATGTAAAAAAGCTCTTTCAACAAAAAGAAGTTTTTTTAACATTATAATACATTATATTTAACATTATAATACATTATATTTAAAAAACATTATAATACATTATTATATTTAAAAAATAAACAAGATAAACAAATACATAAATACTTACAACAGTATTTTATTATGTCTACATCATATTTACTCCAGGTGTTATAATTAGGAGTTGCATAATTTGCTATCAATAAATTGCTATTTGTTGTTCTAGGCGGCCACCAACATTGCTGGTGATTATCTTCGTCATCTTCTACAAGCCATGTTATTGGCATCTCAGAATATGTGTTATCAGATAAAAATTTTACCACTACGTATTTTTTTTTCTCTTGTGATGTCATGCTGATTTACACTATATAATTCGTGTAATCTAAAAAGAAAATGTTTAAGCTAAATACATAAACTATATTAAAATAAAACTTTTAAACAATAAGATAAACAATAAGACTACTCTTGACCGTGAGTCACTAAATAGTGAGAAAAGAATTTTAACTCGCCTTTCTACGGTCGTGCCTGGATCTTTTTGGCCAATTTATAATTCGCGAAATAGCAAACTTTAAAAAAAACTTTTAATTTGTATATGTATGTTTAATTTGTATTTGTATTGTATTGTCTTACAAATAAAAATTGTCAATTATTACTTATTGATGCCAAAAGACAAAACTTAGCGTACAATATAATAAAATATATCATATTAAATATTTAAAATGTTATTTCTATAAAAATTCTCTGTTAAAAGACAATGTTTTTTTATTAAAATAATGTCATTAAAATTTTCAAATATTGTTTTAGCAAAACATGATTATTAACTGTAAAAATTGTATTGATCAGCTATATAACATATACAACGACATACCTGTATATATACAGGGTGTCTGAAACATTTTGGAAAAGCCGAAGAGTGCAGATAGAATAGGTCAAAATAGAAGGATTGTCACGTATTATTTTGTAATTTTTGCAATATTTATTTCGTAATTAATTATAACGTACAAGCCAATAAGTGCACGGGAAACCGGTAGGCGGGACTCTATAGAGATGTCATATGAAAGATGGGTGTCGATGTAAAAGAAAAATGGCTTACTTCTTAGCAACGAGTAACAACTGTATAACAACTGATTTTGGAGTTACGAGCGCCGTATGACAGCGCCGTGACTTTATGACGTGAAATTATCACGTGGCGAATAAATGAGCAGGCGCTATCATTTCCTCACCACCTTGTGGTAGATAGCATGGTGCGTTTTTTTTATAGTGGTATCCCCAGTAGGCCTAATCCACTGTCATTATTTAAAATTGTTCAAAGTGCCGTCCTCTCTCTCGTAGACAGAGTTCGGCCCTTCGAATATCGCGTGTAGCGTTATACGCCATTTCTGGCGTAATGGTATCGAAGGCCGCAACAATAGCTTCACATACCTCGTTTTCTCTACGCCGGTGTTCTACCAGATTTTTTATATGCCCCCCACACAAAAAATCTAAGATGTTTAAGTCTGGTGATCGTGCCGGCCAAGTGATCGGACCGCCACGGCTCATACACCTACCTGGATAATGCGCGTCTAGAAAATCGCGTACCTGTCGGCAGAAGTGTGCAGGAGTTCCGTCGTGCTGGAAAATCAGCTGTGTCTGCATATGAAGAAGCACATCGGCGAGAAGCACATCGGCGAGAAGCACATCGGCGAGAAGCACTGGCAACTCGTTGCTTATAAAATCCGCGTATATTTCGCCATTCAAACGCGGCGGGAGAAGATACGGACCGATAGTACACGCACACGCTGATAATGGTACGGGTGCAAAGCGTTTACACGTAAAGTGCAATGCACCGCGTACCGCGAGAGTTCCAGGTCGCGCGCTGCGCGACGCACGCTCGTCCCCGGGTCTTCTTCGCTGCGCGACGCACGCTCGTCCCCGGGTCTTCTTCGAATCTGTCGAGGATCCTCTCCTCGTCTCGAACGCACTAGATAACGCACTAATAACGCACTAAACCACCAGCTGATTCACGGTTGTGCACCAAACACCCACTTTCATGTAACTTTTGCACTGCACTTAAGATAACACGTCCCGACGGATATCGTGCACGTGCGAGGAATCGATCCGCGTAAATACGAGCTGCGAGATGCGCATTTTCGCCCGCTAGCCCAAAGACAATTATCGTGTCCGTGTACTTCTGTGGAGTAAATCTCATTTTTGTTGCAAATGAGCACCACGCGCATGCAAATATTTCACGCGACTGCAGACGTCGTGTCCGTTGGATCAGACAAACAGCGATCATAAGCGATCATCTTTTGTCTATGATCGCTATCTCCTTTTTCATCCGCTGCGTGTATCCGACGGACACGACGTCTGCAGTCGCGTGAAATATTTGCATGCGCGTGGTGCTCATTTGCAACAAAAATGAGATTTACTCCACAGAAGTACACGGACACGATAATTGTCTTTGGGCTAGCGAGCGAAAATGCGCATCTCGCAGCTCGTATTTACGCGGATCGATTCCTCGCACGTGCACGATATCCGTCGGGACGTGTTATCTTAAGTGCAGTGCAAAAGTTACATGAAAGTGGGTGTTTGGTGCACAACCGTGAATCAGCTGGTGGTCTAGTGCGTTATTAGTGCGTTATCTAGTGCGTTCGAGACGAGGAGAGGATCCTCGACAGATTCGAAGAAGACCCGGGGACGAGCGTGCGTCGCGCAGCGCGCGACCTGGAACTCTCGCGGTACGCGGTGCATTGCACTTTACGTGTAAACGCTTTGCACCCGTACCATTATCAGCGTGTGCGTGTACTATCGGTCCGTATCTTCTCCCGCCGCGTTTGAATGGCGAAATATACGCGGATTTTATAAGCAACGAGTTGCCAGTGCTTCTCGCCGATGTGCTTCTTCATATGCAGACACAGCTGATTTTCCAGCACGACGGAACTCCTGCACACTTCTGCCGACAGGTACGCGATTTTCTAGACGCGCATTATCCAGGTAGGTGTATGAGCCGTGGCGGTCCGATCACCTGGCCGGCACAGTCACCAGACTTAAACATCTTAGATTTTTTGTGTGGGGGGCATATAAAAAATCTGGTAGAACACCGGCGTAGAGAAAACGAGGTATGTGAAGCTATTGTTGCGGCCTTCGATACCATTACGCCAGAAATGGCGTATAACGCTACACGCGATATTCGAAGGGCCGAACTCTGTCTACGAGAGAGAGGACGGCACTTTGAACAATTTTAAATAATGACAGTGGATTAGGCCTACTGGGGATACCACTATAAAAAAAACGCACCATGCTATCTACCACAAGGTGGTGAGGAAATGATAGCGCCTGCTCATTTATTCGCCACGTGATAATTTCACGTCATAAAGTCACGGCGCTGTCATACGGCGCTCGTAACTCCGCCTCTCAAAATCAGTTGTTATACAGTTGTTACTCGTTGCTAAGAAGTAAGCCATTTTTCTTTTACATCGACACCCATCTTTCATATGACATCTCTATAGAATCCCGCCTACCGGTTTCCCGTGCACTTATTGGCTTGTACGTTATAATTAATTACGAAATAAATATTGCAAAAATTACAAAATAATACGTGACAATCCTTCTATTTTGACCTATTCTATCTGCACTCTTCGGCTTTTCCAAAATGTTTCAGACACCCTGTATATATATATATATATATATATATGTCTGAAACATTTTGGAAAAGCCGAAGAGTGCAGATAGAATAGGTCAAAATAGAAGGATTGTCACGTATTATTTTGTAATTTTTGCAATATTTATTTCGTAATTAATTATAACGTACAAGCCAATAAGTGCACGGGAAACCGGTAGGCGGGATTCCACGTTCAAACCGGATCAGTGCTGCGACCAAAATTTAAAGCGACGAAAAAATACATATGAGGTCTCAATTTAAAGCTTGAACAAAGAGCTACAAAAAGCTATATGCGCCTTAGCAAAAACCAAGATGGCGACGTCAATATGGCGGCCATAAACTCAAAATTTTTGATCAATCAACCGGCTCAGTGCTGCCGCCAAAATGTTCAGCGACAAATAAATTCGTATAATGGCTTATTTTGAAGCTCGGACTCAAAACTTTTAAAAGCCGTATGCACATTTGCAAAAATCAAGATGCCGGGTCCAAGATGGCCGATTTTTCGCCAAAATTTGATGTAAAAGCCTTTAAAAACACCAGATTTGTTTGAAAATGGATCGACAGGGATTTTTAAGGTCACTTCTCTCAAATCTGGTGTGATAGGTTTCAAATCACAAAATGGCGGATCCAAGATGGCCGACTTTTCATCAAAATTTGATGTAAAAGCCTTTAAAAACACCAGATTTGTTTGAAAATGGCTTGGGAGGGATTTGTAAGGTCACGTCTCAAATTTGGTAGGTTCCAAATCACAAAAAAGTGGATCCAAGATGGCCGACTTATGGCCTATATTCGAATCACTTGTTTAGCAACAGCAGACTTCTTTGAAAATGAATAAATACTAATTTTTAAGAAAAATTATTATAAATTTGGAGTCAAAAATTTCAAATCTAGTTGATGTGGTAGTAATCAATCATTATTCAGAGTCAAAAAGAAGGCTACATAAACTCTAATACTGAATAATAATTGTATTGTCTTTTGCATCAGAGTACCGCTTTACCTTCAATTTGTTATCGGTAGTTGGAATAAATGCATGACTGCTTTGAATCTTTGTCACAGCAGGTGGATTAGGGAATTTTTTATTTAGTGACTTTGATAATTTCTGATGTTCCTCTTTGGTGTAATATAAAAACTGTATGTTCTTGAATTTTTTTTTAGCCCATGTGAAGAGATCACTCGAATTTAAAATAGCATTTTTGGGTTCAGCTTGTAAACTATATCGAGTAGCCTCACTTTTCAGACAAGCTCCAAGACCATCGCAAATGCTTTTTCCATGTGACGATGCATGGCAGTGCCATTCCGCTTCGATTCCAAAATCTAGCTTATGATATGTAAGATGCATCATTTGAGTTCTATTCTTAAAATGCTGCTTAGCACCATCTGATACGTAATAAATTTTTTTTACTTTTGGACATACTTTTTTGATCTCCGGTATTACCTTCTGCTGCATTAAATAGACCGCCGTTGCATCATGAGTAGTGCAATTTGAAAGTAAAATGATGCTATGATGTTTTAACTCCTTAGAAGAGCGATAGTAAAATGCAACAGTAAAAACGGAACATTGATCATTGTTGTAATGGAAGGCCTGCGCTGCGTTTTGAGCAACGTAAGCATAATTTTCCGCAAAATCGCATTGTAACAATATTTCATCTTCTCTCAAATTTTCCTTTTTGTTAGATATAAATTTACATTGTTCTTTTGAAATAAAACTATGAGTAATAAGGACTTTTAAGCGATTACACAATTCCTCCACAAATTCATCTGAGGGAAGACATTCTTGTTTGAGGGTACATCGATCAGTAGATTGCCATGTGCTAAATATTACTTGCTCTATGCTACTTTGTTCTAATAATTTCAGAACAAGTTCGGAAAGCTTCTCCATATTAGGACAATTCTTACATTGCAGCAAATGACAAGCAGCTGTAGGTCTTTTACAAAGAATAAATTCCAAACAATCTTTGTAGTCACCTAATTTAACCCCAAAATCTCTGCTTAAATTTTTGAGATTTACAGCGTCAATCATTAGTTTAACGTTCTGATGAGTCGTACAAACACAGACGCTGTGTGTACCTGACGCTCCAGCTAAGACACACCATTTAGGCCACAACTCAGCAAATTTAGATAAACCAATAGGATACTGTGGATACTTTTCCTTGAACATCGAGTGCAAAATTTTGACATCATACAGCATTAAATGCTTTTGTTTTATTTCTTTATGACCACCAACTTTTACAGTAACAGTTTCTTTCTTGTGGGGCATGATGCGGCTGTTTGTATCATTTTCGTAAAACTCAATTACTTTCGAGACAGTTTCTTGATCTACATTTTTTCCCTTCTTGAAAGGTGGTACTGATAATACTCCACTTGAATTTTTCAACTCCTTGGATTGTTTGGCCATCCTATAAGAACATTGAAATTCTTTACTGATTTGACGAATACTCCAACAATCGGGGGCTATTGTGAGTATAGATTTACGTAAAGGATCATTGTCAGGTAAATTTAGGAATTTCTCTTTTAGCCCATTCAAAAGTTCTTCTAATTGTTCTTTTCTAGATTTGCATATTCGTTTAGACGAAGGTTCTTCCGAAGAGTCGTCAAATTCCATCGAATCTTCCATAACATTACTTTCTACAGAGACATTACTTTCAAGAGAACCATTACTTTCCAAAGAATGATCTTTTTGAGTTTTGTAAAAAGTCTTCCTGCAATCATAGCATATTTTTGATCGTGGATGTAAACTTGGATACACTTCCAAAACAGCTTTTGAAATCTTCCTCAAGTCTTTGCCACAATGTCCTTCTTTCCCCAGTGGGTTACAACATCTCTTAGAATGAAGCTTCTGTACCTTTTTGATGTCTTCTATTGTATCTGCCATGTTCGAAAACAGCGTTACGAAAACAGAGTTATGAAAATCTACAGCAATTGCATAAAGAATATTCAAAAGAAAACTAATATTGAAGAGAAAGTCGCCAACTATCCTGAGAAGGACTGTTGAAAACTTATTGCCACTCCTCTACAAGACACTATTGAAGCAGTCGCCAAATATTTTGAAAAGAAATGTTGGACGAGCGATGGATCAGAGCACTTCTAACAACAAATGAGCCGCCGCGAGCAATAACAACAGATACGTTCGAACGCGTCGTTTGCCTCTCCTCGTTCCAGATAAAAGGGCGAGAAAATCATCTTAAACAAAAAAGTCTAAAAAACACAAAAATAAAAATTGTTTCGAATAGAGCTGGTACAGACGCAAATTAAAAAATGAAATTTTACTCATCACAAAAATAATTTTATTTTTGTGATGAGTAAAATAAAATTATTTTTGTGATGAGTAAAATTTCATTTTTTAATTTGCGTCTGTACCAGCTCTATTCGAAACAATTTTTATTTTTGTGTTTTTTAGACTTTTTTGTTTAAGATGATTTTCTCGCCCTTTTATCTGGAACGAGGAGAGGCAAACGACGCGTTCGAACGTATCTGTTGTTATTGCTCGCGGCGGCTCATTTGTTGTTAGAAGTGCTCTGATCCATCGCTCGTCCAACATTTCTTTTCAAAATATTTGGCGACTGCTTCAATAGTGTCTTGTAGAGGAGTGGCAATAAGTTTTCAACAGTCCTTCTCAGGATAGTTGGCGACTTTCTCTTCAATATTAGTTTTCTTTTGAATATTCTTTATGCAATTGCTGTAGATTTTCATAACTCTGTTTTCGTAACGCTGTTTTCGAACATGGCAGATACAATAGAAGACATCAAAAAGGTACAGAAGCTTCATTCTAAGAGATGTTGTAACCCACTGGGGAAAGAAGGACATTGTGGCAAAGACTTGAGGAAGATTTCAAAAGCTGTTTTGGAAGTGTATCCAAGTTTACATCCACGATCAAAAATATGCTATGATTGCAGGAAGACTTTTTACAAAACTCAAAAAGATCATTCTTTGGAAAGTAATGGTTCTCTTGAAAGTAATGTCTCTGTAGAAAGTAATGTTATGGAAGATTCGATGGAATTTGACGACTCTTCGGAAGAACCTTCGTCTAAACGAATATGCAAATCTAGAAAAGAACAATTAGAAGAACTTTTGAATGGGCTAAAAGAGAAATTCCTAAATTTACCTGACAATGATCCTTTACGTAAATCTATACTCACAATAGCCCCCGATTGTTGGAGTATTCGTCAAATCAGTAAAGAATTTCAATGTTCTTATAGGATGGCCAAACAATCCAAGGAGTTGAAAAATTCAAGTGGAGTATTATCAGTACCACCTTTCAAGAAGGGAAAAAATGTAGATCAAGAAACTGTCTCGAAAGTAATTGAGTTTTACGAAAATGATACAAACAGCCGCATCATGCCCCACAAGAAAGAAACTGTTACTGTAAAAGTTGGTGGTCATAAAGAAATAAAACAAAAGCATTTAATGCTGTATGATGTCAAAATTTTGCACTCGATGTTCAAGGAAAAGTATCCACAGTATCCTATTGGTTTATCTAAATTTGCTGAGTTGTGGCCTAAATGGTGTGTCTTAGCTGGAGCGTCAGGTACACACAGCGTCTGTGTTTGTACGACTCATCAGAACGTTAAACTAATGATTGACGCTGTAAATCTCAAAAATTTAAGCAGAGATTTTGGGGTTAAATTAGGTGACTACAAAGATTGTTTGGAATTTATTCTTTGTAAAAGACCTACAGCTGCTTGTCATTTGCTGCAATGTAAGAATTGTCCTAATATGGAGAAGCTTTCCGAACTTGTTCTGAAATTATTAGAACAAAGTAGCATAGAGCAAGTAATATTTAGCACATGGCAATCTACTGATCGATGTACCCTCAAACAAGAATGTCTTCCCTCAGATGAATTTGTGGAGGAATTGTGTAATCGCTTAAAAGTCCTTATTACTCATAGTTTTATTTCAAAAGAACAATGTAAATTTATATCTAACAAAAAGGAAAATTTGAGAGAAGATGAAATATTGTTACAATGCGATTTTGCGGAAAATTATGCTTACGTTGCTCAAAACGCAGCGCAGGCCTTCCATTACAACAATGATCAATGTTCCGTTTTTACTGTTGCATTTTACTATCGCTCTTCTAAGGAGTTAAAACATCATAGCATCATTTTACTTTCAAATTGCACTACTCATGATGCAACGGCGGTCTATTTAATGCAGCAGAAGGTAATACCGGAGATCAAAAAAGTATGTCCAAAAGTAAAAAAAATTTATTACGTATCAGATGGTGCTAAGCAGCATTTTAAGAATAGAACTCAAATGATGCATCTTACATATCATAAGCTAGATTTTGGAATCGAAGCGGAATGGCACTGCCATGCATCGTCACATGGAAAAAGCATTTGCGATGGTCTTGGAGCTTGTCTGAAAAGTGAGGCTACTCGATATAGTTTACAAGCTGAACCCAAAAATGCTATTTTAAATTCGAGTGATCTCTTCACATGGGCTAAAAAAAAATTCAAGAACATACAGTTTTTATATTACACCAAAGAGGAACATCAGAAATTATCAAAGTCACTAAATAAAAAATTCCCTAATCCACCTGCTGTGACAAAGATTCAAAGCAGTCATGCATTTATTCCAACTACCGATAACAAATTGAAGGTAAAGCGGTACTCTGATGCAAAAGACAATACAATTATTATTCAGTATTAGAGTTTATGTAGCCTTCTTTTTGACTCTGAATAATGATTGATTACTACCACATCAACTAGATTTGAAATTTTTGACTCCAAATTTATAATAATTTTTCTTAAAAATCAGTATTTATTCATTTTCAAAGAAGTCTGCTGTTGCTAAACAAGTGATTCGAATATAGGCCATAAGTCGGCCATCTTGGATCCACTTTTTTGTGATTTGGAACCTACCAAATTTGAGACGTGACCTTACAAATCCCTCCCAAGCCATTTTCAAACAAATCTGGTGTTTTTAAAGGCTTTTACATCAAATTTTGATGAAAAGTCGGCCATCTTGGATCCGCCATTTTGTGATTTGAAACCTATCACACCAGATTTGAGAGAAGTGACCTTAAAAATCCCTGTCGATCCATTTTCAAACAAATCTGGTGTTTTTAAAGGCTTTTACATCAAATTTTGGCGAAAAATCGGCCATCTTGGACCCGGCATCTTGATTTTTGCAAATGTGCATACGGCTTTTAAAAGTTTTGAGTCCGAGCTTCAAAATAAGCCATTATACGAATTTATTTGTCGCTGAACATTTTGGCGGCAGCACTGAGCCGGTTGATTGATCAAAAATTTTGAGTTTATGGCCGCCATATTGACGTCGCCATCTTGGTTTTTGCTAAGGCGCATATAGCTTTTTGTAGCTCTTTGTTCAAGCTTTAAATTGAGACCTCATATGTATTTTTTCGTCGCTTTAAATTTTGGTCGCAGCACTGATCCGGTTGACGTGGAACGTCCCATATATATATATATATATACAGGGTGACCCATTTTAACTTAGGCAGCCAAATAACTCGAAAAATAAGCACACTACGAAAAAATGTTTAGAATCAAAATTTCGTCATTTCGAGGGGGACGTACAATGACGTTAAAATCAGCCCCCCCACCCCTCCCCCTGGGCGGTGAGGGGGGGCAAGTTTGAAATCTTAAATGGGAACCCCTATTTTTTATTGCATATTCGGAATCTTTGGCTAAAAACACATACAATTTGTCTGAAACATTTTTCTCGATTCATGATAGATGGCGCTGTAATCGACGAAATTCAATTTCTTCGATTTCTCTTACTGAGAACCCATGCTTACGATTCTGCAATAAATTAACAATAAAAATACTACGTTTTCATTGTTAATACTCGAAATTAGTCTTAAAACAAACTTCTCATTATTTTTTATTACTCATTAATTACTTCTCAAGAAACTGCTTTTAGCGTAACCCAGGAACAACGACGTGGACGTAGCAGTTTCCCTTCGGGGTGCTTGATTAACGTGAGTCCCCTCGCCTCTCACAATTCGGGGTGCTTGAACGTGTGGTAACCCAGCCAGTGAAGGCAAGGTCGTGTGGTGACCCAACCAGTTAAGACAAGGTCAAGTAGTGACCCAGCCAGTGAAGGCAAGGTCGTGTGGTGACCCAACCAGTTAAGGCAAGGTCAAGTAGTGACCCAGCCAGTGAAGGCAAGGTCGTGTGGTGACCCAACCAGTTAAGGCAAGGTCAAGTAGTGACCCAGCCAGTGAAGGCAAGGTCGTGTGGTGACCCAACCAGTTAAGGCAAGATTGCATTGTTATCAGCTCTCTCCGCATGGAGGAGATGCTCAAAGTGTGCACCATTATTTTCTAAGGATAACAGTAATCGACAGCGAAAGTTACGTTGTACATTTTCTAGCATTAAAGGAGTTATAGCTTCACAAGCTCTTCTTATTCTTTCCATCATATTCAATCTTGTCGTTGGAGCTTCACTATACACTGCATCTTTAACGTATCCCCATAAAAAGAAATCAAGGGGGTTCAAATCCGGTGATCTCGGAGGCCACAGAACTGGTCCACCCCGCCCTATCCACCGATTTGGGAACCTTTGATTCAAAAACATCCGTGCAATACGAGCATAATGAGCAGGAGCACCATCTTGTTGATACCATAAATTTAGTCTAACTGCAAGGGGAACATTCTCTAGGTATGCTGGCAAATCATTTTCGAGGAATTCTAAATATATTGGACTATTAATTGGACGTTCAAAAAAATGAGGTCCAATGACTTGGCCATTGCAAATGCCTACCCATACATATAAACTCCAACGATGTTGATTAAGCACCTCACGATACCAATGTGGATTTTCTGGTGACCAATAGTGGCAATTATGCCTATTGAGACTACCATTGCTGATGAATGTTGCTTCATCACTGAAACAAACATTACTAAAAAAATCTGGATTCTGATCTAACATCTCAAGAGCCCATCTACAAAATTGTACTCTGAGTACGCAGTCGGCCTCACTTAATTCCTGTACCAGAGTAATATGATACGGATGGTAATTGACTGATCGTAACAATCTATGTGCCGTAGTTTGAGGGATTCCCAGTTCTCGTTCTATTTGACGGGTACTAATATGGGGATTTTGATGAACCATAGCCAAAACTGCGAGCAATCTAGGGTCATTATTATTATGAAGTCTATTCCTTCGCCTTTCGCGATGAAGTGGATTATTACGAGATCTCCTTTCAATGTTTATAATTTGTTGATCAGTAGGATGGCGGCGATTTGGGAATCGCTCCGCATAAGTACGGGCAGTAAGTCTGTAATTTCTACCACATTCACCAAAGGTTATAAGAATATCGACTACTTCTGTAGGCGTATAATTTGCCATTTTACCAGAATTTTATCAGAGTACAAATGTTAAAAAAATACATAAACACTTGTGACTTTGGCACTAAATGGACAAAATTTTGGAGGGATACTTAGAGGAACTCCATCAGATGGAAAGTCCAAAATGTCTCGGTACTTCGGACCATTCAAGTTGCCTAAAGGGCAGGTTACGCTAAAAGCAGTTTCTTGAGAAGTAATTAATGAGTAATAAAAAATAATGAGAAGTTTGTTTTAAGACTAATTTCGAGTATTAACAATGAAAACGTAGTATTTTTATTGTTAATTTATTGCAGAATCGTAAGCATGGGTTCTCAGTAAGAGAAATCGAAGAAATTGAATTTCGTCGATTACAGCGCCATCTATCATGAATCGAGAAAAATGTTTCAGACAAATTGTATGTGTTTTTAGCCAAAGATTCCGAATATGCAATAAAAAATAGGGGTTCCCATTTAAGATTTCAAACTTGCCCCCCCTCACCGCCCAGGGGGAGGGGTGGGGGGGCTGATTTTAACGTCATTGTACGTCCCCCTCGAAATGACGAAATTTTGATTCTAAACATTTTTTCGTAGTGTGCTTATTTTTCGAGTTATTTGGCTGCCTAAGTTAAAATGGGTCACCCTGTATATATCGACGCGCGCGACGAAGACTATCACAAGTCAGACGTCCCACGAAAACTATTCTACACACATTACTATGACGAAGAAAAACACAACGCTTAGTTGCAACGAAGAAAAACACAGCCCACCACGTTTCGACGAAAAAAAACACAGCTCGTCGTGTTTCGACGAAGAAAAACACAGTGCACTGCGTTGCAACGAAGAAAAACACAGCTCGTCGTGTTTCGACGAAGAAAAACACAGTGCACTGCGTTGCAACGAAGAAAAACACAGCGTACTGCATTGCCACAAAAAAACAGCACTATTGGCTGTAAGTCAAAAGCATAATATCGACGCGCGCGACGAAGACTATCACAAGTCAGACGTCCCACGAAAACTATTCTACACACATTACTATGACGAAGAAAAACACAACGCGCTTAGTTGCAACGAAGAAAAACACAGCCCACCACGTTTCGCAACGAATTGCGCTGTTTTTCTTCGTTGCAACGAGGACGTGTGATAGTCTTCGTGAAAGTGCTTGGCGCTGTGATAGTCTTCGTCGCGCGCGTCGATATATCCAGGGTGTCCTTGAGGGTGTCCTTGAGGGTGACTCTATGCATGCCCGCATCGAAATTCATACCAAAAATAAATCTATTTTTACACAGAAAGAATGGATTCGACAAATCCAAGAAGCTAAGGAGGAGAAACCTTATAACGTGAAAGAAATAGGACTAAAAGATATTTTTAATTTTGATTCCTTAGCAGATCTTTGTCAATGGAATAAAGCTAAAATTGCAAATCTCCGTGAGATTCACATCATTCCTAACAGCACGGATGTATTTGTAAAATACAACTTTTTCGATGATTATAAATCAATTAAAATATTAAAAAAGAATATTAAGCTTCTTGACATCTGTTCATATCTATTGACACAAGCTTACAAGACATTGACGCCATTGAATGAAAAAAAACAAAAAGACTTAAGAATGATGCTAAACAAAAATTTGATTCCACCAGAATTTGTAAATGATTTTAAAAAAGTTATTGATTTGTGAATCTTTACAATGTACCATGGACAAAGTAGTTCGATCTACAGCTCAGTATCGATTCTCCAATATTTTTTTTAGTTTATTTATCTGTATTATGCTAAAACGTTTGAGAAAAAAAAAAGATTGTTTCATTTAGTTTATACATAATCATTAACACAAATTCTATGTAATGTAAATTGAGATATAAAAAAAAGATTTTTATAAATTTTTTTTATAATACATCTCAATTATTCCCTGCTTCTCTGTTAGCAAAATATTAATATTATTATTGTTACCATTATTATAATTAAGAAAAAGTTTCCAGATTCTAATTTATGTAAGTATTATTTACCTAATCAATGTGATCCTATATTAATAGTCAATAATTAGTAAATAAGATGATAAATATATGTATATATATTAGTGAAATTAATTAATAAATTGTTTTTTAAACAAAATTTTTTTTAAAGAGACTTTTTAATTTATTCAAAAAACCATAAAATTACTCGTTTGAAAGTGTAGTTAAAACTATGACTTGCAAGCAATTAATTTATATTATAAAATTGAAGAATGTACTTCTAGGATTCACTGCTCAATTTCATAAATTAAATTTTATTCAAAGGCTCCAAAGAAACAAAACACTACGTAAATAAATAACTTTGATACGTTTTATTATACGGAATAGATATATTTAATTGCATCTGTTTTTTTTTATCTCTCGTGCTACGATTTTTGAAACTACAAAACTATGGATTATAAAGATTTAACTATCTTCGTTTTCGGTCATGCAGTTGTGAGTTAATAAAAAAAATTGTAATAAATCTATGTGGTGAATTAGTTTTTATAATAGAGAACTATTTTATTATAATAATATGCAGAGTGCTGTGCCTTTTTTCGTCGCACCCAATAATGATGTGTTATTCTTCGCCGCAACACGGCGAGCTGTGTTCTTCTTCGTTGCAACGCGGTGTACTGTGTTTTTTTTCGTGGCAATGCAGTGCACTGTGTTCTTCTTCGTCGTAAATGCGCATTGCGCGTAACGCATTGTTTTTTTCTTCGTTGCAACGCAGTACGCTGTGTTTTTGTTCGTCGCAACGAATTGCGCTGTGTTTTTCTTCGTTGCAACGAGAACGTGTGATAGTCTTCGTGAAAGTGCTT
>CABEGB010001357.1:0-84063 GCA_901521435.1 Crematogaster levior
ATTAATTAATTACTCTCTGTTGGTCCGGCCTGACCATCTATTAAAGCAAGGCAAATGGAAATAACTAATTTCTAATTTGAAAACTCAAGAATTTGTAATAAAATTAATAGTAGTGATACCGACAGGATACATTAAATATTTAAATTAAAACATCAGTATAAAGTATTCAATAGGCACATGAAATATTCGATCAATAAAAGGAGGTTAACAATAATAATTGACACAGGGTAGTTATAAAATATTTTATTTCTTTAGGCGGAGACAAGTTGCTAGTGCAAGGATAAAAGAGAAAGCGAAAGATACTAACAAAAATAAAATTATTGAATAAAACAAATGAACGGTTATAATAATAAAGGAAAGCTTTTGTTGAAAACTAAAGTACATGAAATTAAAGTATTGATTCAATTATGTAGAAGATTTAATTATTGTGACTGAAAAGGAAAATTTAGGATAGTTACTCTAAAAGGATTATTATTACAGGAAAGGTAACGGAAACCACGGCCCTCAACCTAGCTCTGCTAGAGTTTATGGTACACGCGGTGAAGGAGAATTTAGGAAAGGAAAATCAATGGCCCTCAACCTAGCTCTGCTAGAGTTTATGGTACACGCCGATTTCCCGGAAAGGTGTTAAAATCTACGGCCCTCAACCTAGCTCTGCTAGAGTTTATCGGACAAGGGTAATTAGTAGACTTTAAAATTCAAATGAAAATGGAAGTTCGTTATTAATATTATTGGAAAATATAAAGAGAAATAATTTTCAGGAAAAAGGATTGTCAGCCGTAAAACCAATCGTAGTGGTAAATGTCCACGATAACGTTACGTACTGACTTGAGGAATTAGACGGGTGTACATATATAGAAACAGTCACATAAAAATATAACGATAGTTAATTTTGCGCGTCAATTGAAATATGAGATACTAGGTTTGTTCGCTTGCCCCAACATGCTCCTACTCGCTTCAATACGCTCCAAACTATAGTATTACGTTACGTATACTATAAATTGGAACGTATTGGAGTGAGTAGGAGCATATTGGGATATTGCGACGCGAACAAACCCACTGAATGAAATATGTATATTATTTAATAATATTCAAGAGATTTAATCAAAGATGTATAAAAGCTCAATACATTAATGTTTTCTAAATTTCTAGCAACTTGCATTTGTTCTCCTGCCACTTTTCAGCTGTAAGAAAATTTATTATTAAGGGAATTGGGGAAAGGGTAATGACAAAAATACTGAGTAATTCTTGACGTGAATTAAATAATGAATGCAAAATTTAAATATAAAATCTCGATGGTCTAAATATCTCAAATTAAATAGCACATGAATTAATTATTGTAATAAGGTTTTGTCTTGTTTCATGAATTAAAGAGTATTTGCGGCTTCGACTTTTAATTCAACAATTTTTTCGCGGAAGCATGGCGCGGCCAGAGTTGTTGAAACTTATTACTTTGATTAAAAGTGAAATGGATATTTTTTTCGTCAAGGTTGATGCAAGCGCTTCTTAACATTGGCGCATATAATGAAATATAGGCCGGTATTCATAGTTGGGTCTTATATTTAAGATTGCCTTAAGTTTATCTTTAGATGCTGTACGAATCAGTTCATTGGCTACGGAGTATCTGAAGATGAACGTAAGACGATCTTAATTATAAGACTCGACTATGAATACCGGCCATAGTATACGAATAATTCTTAGGCCGGTATTCATAGTCGGATCTTATATTTAAGATCGTCTTAAGTTTATCTTTAGATGCTGTACGAATCAGTTCATTGGCTACGGAGTATCTAAAGATGAATTTAAGACGGTCTTAATTATAAGATCCGACTATGAATACCGGCCTTAATGTTAACATATATATGTATATGGACGATGTCAATGATTTAATAAAATATGAATAGTAATGCGTTAGACAAAGTAGGTTTAATAGATTTATGCGTAGCAATTGTGCATTAACAATTAAGTATGGTATTATATGAGTGCGCAGCGAATAAGCTTAATAAAAGAGTATAGAGGGTTATATGCAAGAGGCAAAAATGATTAAATAAAAAGCAAGACACTTAGAAGATCAAGCTTTTGTCTATAAGACATATGCATAAGACAGAGATAGATTAATAAGGTTAGAGTGAGTAAGTTTAATACGGAAGCAAGATTTAGTGTTTGTATGTAGTATAGGGAACATGTGTGTAAAACAAGGATAGTTTAATAACTGAGTAAAATATTTGGTAAGCCAAGTTGTTCGTCCATAAGCACTGTGCTTAAGACGAAGATAGTTAAATACAGCAAGAGCGAATACGTTCAATATGAAATCCAGCTTGAAGTATTTTGTAATGTAAAAGTAAAAGTGGGTGTGTGCGGAGATCTGTATGTGAACAACGCATAAAAGGGATGGATATTATGATAAAATTATACGAAATCAAATAAAGGTAATACGCGGGTTATTTCTAGAGGGTTTCAGCAATTAAATAAAAGAAATAATCCATTAGATGCGCCCGGGGCACATAGAAATGCAGCAGCGGTCGTACACACAGGTACGTTCGGCTGTGCGGACATAGAATATATATACAGGGTGTTCCAGAACTGGCGGAAAAGTTTTTAATAACAGATTTTTTATAAGATTCTAAGTCGAAAAGTCCTGTACCAAAAAGTGATCCGATGAATAGAATTTGAATGGTGAGGCATTAAAGTTGACGTATGGAAGTGCATGAAATTTGCGCGGTCAGGATCGGCGCAACCGAGTTCGGCATATGTTCCACTCATGACTCGTATACCGCGACGATTTGTGTTTCTCATTATTAATCAAGTAACAAAAGATTTCTCAGTTTGGATTAATGATTAATAAAGTAATTAAATAATTTTTTGTCTCGATTATTAGTAAATCGAATAATCGAAAACTATTATTTTCTGATAAATAATTAATTAAATAATTAAATAATATTTATTATTAATTTTTTGCCGATCTCTGATCTTTAGGCTATATCATAGAAGATATGATCGAAAGAGCGTATCAAAATGTAATAAAACGTGCACGTCTATGCATTGCAGTGAATGGTGGGCATTTAAAAAAAATTAAAATTATGACCAATTATTTATTGATTAATTATTTTAAATTTGTCTCTTGTTAAGTTAATGTAATGAATATCCCGCATATCTCATGTGTAAAAACTGCAATAAGTTCGTAATCAAAATACATAATTATTAATTAATAAAGATAACTATCATTATTAATAAGATGATTAGAAAATTCATTTTACGAATAGCGGAATAATGTAGAATAATGAGAAACACAAATCGTCGCGGTATACGAGTCATGAGTGGAACATATGCCGAACTCGGTTGCGCCGATCCTGACCGCGCAAATTTCATGCACTTCCATACGTCAACTTTAATGCCTCACCATTCAAATTCTATTCATCGGATCACTTTTTGGTACAGGACTTTTCGACTTAGAATCTTATAAAAAATCTGTTATTAAAAACTTTTCCGCCAGTTCTGGAACACCCTGTATATATATAGAGAGAGAGAGAGTCGTATTATAAGGATCATGAATATTCTTTAGGAACAGTTTTCGGCAATAATTCGTGAATTAAGAAGAACTCTGGAAAGCAGAGAATTGCATTGGTTTTGGTTTAAAAGGCTCTTTTGAATTATATTAAAGTTTTATGAAAAATTAACTAATGAGAAAATAGTTATTAATATTTGGAAAATAATGACAATTAGAGGTCTGAAAATTCTTATACATATTACCCTTATAAGCGGTTATTTATATGGATTAAAAGGTAACTTAACTGTTTATATATATTTATTAATTCATATCTAACACCGGTATAATGCAATAAATGTATGAGAATATGTATATATATATTATAACCTTTTTAGTTGATTTTATATTTTATAATTTTTATTTGAGTTTATTTTATATGATATCAAGAGACACGGTAGTGTCTCGGTGCCAAATGTAGCGCAGCGAGACCGGCCGTGTATATTTACGCGAGTCGGAGAGTTGCAAGACCCTGAGGTTGCGATCCCATGGACTGATATTTTGCGCGTAACGCGTATCGCGTAACCAATCAATTACGATGTTTAATATTTCTGTTGAACAATCTAAAAGAATAGAAAGATTTGATTGGTTACGCGATACGCGTTACACGAAAATGTCAGTCCATGGGACCGCACCCTCAGATTATCGGATCTCGACAACCGCTGAACCGATCGACTTCTAAGTAGACTCAATCGATAGCTTGGGTTCGATTTTCATAACAAAACTGTTTTTATTTTTTGGCTACGTGTCCTATAAGCTGAGATATTGCGATGCAAAGTTGAGATCTGGGGCCGTATTCTTGAAATTTTTGCGTATATGTAGATTTTATTGCGCAGCTATTTTACGGTATGATTAAACCTGCGCAGTAAAACTTACGCATACGCAATTATTTCAAGAATATGACCCCTGAAAATTTTCATTTAAGAAACGTCGTCATCGACATTGGTGGTGAGCGGAGTGATGAGGTAGGGGTGAGGAAATGTACTTTTCGCTTTTCCACCACAATGTGGCTCTGCATGCGTTCAATAAATCGCGCGTCGTAATGGTTTGACAGCTCGTCCACAACAACGCGCCTAGCAACGCGTAAACAGGCGTCGAACGAGAAACGTCCTCCGGTACGCATCTTCACTGCGTACCGGATGACCGGACGCGGGCGCAACAATATTTTTCATGTTATGCAAATGCAATATTACAATTTTTATTACATTCAAGTATTATTAGGAATAAATTGCTTAATACTGAAAAACTAGATGTTTTAAGTACATTAGCGCATCGATATAAAAATGGAATGCATAATATAAATACTTGTGCAATACGGCAAGATTTAGGAGAGTACTTTACGATTCGTGTTAAACGAGATGTTTCCGAATTTCTTACTGCTCTTTGTATGAAATATAATTATATAAGAAATTTAATAGAACATCAAATTACTTCTATTAGTCGGTGCAAGTCATGTGGTAATACAAAAATTAGTACTGATAATAATGTACTTGTTTCTCTTTCTATTAACAATTTAAAGAATAAAAGTTATAATCTTAATGATTTATTAAAAATTTCATTTTGACATTGGAATCAGTCAAATGACAAATCATGTGAATATTGTGGAAAAAATGATATTTTAATAAAAAATGAAATAATATCGGCGAAAGAGATAGTTATTATTCACTTAGTATTATTTTCATTACAGAATGGTAAATTAGTGAAGATACCACACAATTTTAGTTTATGTTCTGTCCCTACAAGTAAAATATCAATAGCTGGACAATTGTATAAAGTTATGAGTGCTATATTTCACTATAGTAAATGTATTGAAAAAGGTCATTTTACAAATATGTGTAGAGAAGGAACATCTAGCGTTTGGATTGAAAATAATGATACGCAGGTTAGAAAAAAGCACTGGCCTAGAGGCGCTAAAGATATTTATATTTTACTTTTAGAAAAAATTGATAATAAGTAATATATTCTTTTATAGTTTAAAATAATATAAATAATACTACAAAATGCGTGATATCAGTACAAAATTACCTTTTCAAAAAAAGGTAAAAAAAAGGTGCCAAATGTACGCGCAGATATACGAGATATAATTATGAATAATACTACAAAATGCGTGATATCAGTACAAAATTACCTTTTTAAAAAAAGGCGCCAAGTGTACGTACAAAAACGGACCTCATTACAAAACTATTTGTATATATATATTTACTGTATAACATTTAAATTAAATAAAAAAATATTGCAAAAAATTTGGCGCTGCTATATACATGTGTATATACACAACAATTGAGAGATTTATTCCTACTTGGTGTCATTTTTTGACACATCATATCTTTTTAAGTATATTAAAAATACCTATATATAGACAAATAGTACAGTAAATGTATAAATGTATTGTGTATTGTGTAAATTTTAACGTTTACGTTAAACAACACATTTAAGTTACTTACAAATATTTCTGGTATAGCAGCGCCAAATTTTTTGCAATATTTTTTTATTTAATTTAAATGTTATACAGTAAATATATATATACAAATAGTTTTGTAATGAGGTCCGTTTTTGTACGTACACTTGGCGCCTTTTTTTAAAAAGGTAATTTTGTACTGATATCACGCATTTTGTAGTATTATTCATAATTATATCTCGTATATCTGCGCGTACATTTGGCACCTTTTTTTTATCTTTTTTTGAAAAGGTAATTTTGTACTGATAATGTTTTAACGGTGATAATTGCAATAATTATAATAAAATTGTAATAGCAATAAATCAGGAGGTTAACGTACTCTAATATGTATAATTATTATTATTGCTATATATTAGAATAAACATATATTTTTTAGAATATAGGATATTATATAAAATATGAATATATACTAAAGAATAACTCAAAAATAAAAGATAGATTTATGGTAAGGCAAGAAAATTAAGAGGTTCTTAGCAACGTAAAATTAGAAATTGAAGGACAGAAAAATCTTCATCATTAATATTAAAAATACATATATTTATCTATATGTAATAGCGAAATTAACGTTAAACATTATAGGGGATATATGTTTATGCTGAATCATGATTAAGAGGGAAGAGAGATAATTTATAATAATGTAAAATTATACATAGGTGTCTAGTAGCACAAAAATTATGTTTTATAATAAAATAATAATTAAATGGGGGATGATGTAGGATGATGTATATGGTAGGATGGTAGGATGATGTATACGGGGGCGTTGCAATATAGTACGCAATATACGCTCCAGCGTAGGGCGCAAAATTTGGAGGGGCGCAACATTTGGAGGAGCGCAAAATTTTATAAATGCCAATAATTTTTTAAGTGTATATAAAAATTGACTGCTCGGTCCTCGGTCTGCGAGGATCCGCTCCTACCCGGCTCGATGTGCTTGCTTATAAAACTGTTTAATCGCGTGGCGGCGCAGCAGCGAAAAAAATGACTCGATACGATGCCGCCCGCTTGTAGTATCTCGTTTAATCACGTGGCGGCGTAGCGGTGAAAGAAGTTCTCGCTAGAGTTTGCCTACGTTATATACTATATAGAGCGGCGAAACGCGCAAGCGGATAATGCAGAATACATGATTATTGTCATTTGACTTGAGTTCGGCCTTTGAGATAATTTTGTTATTGGAAAATAAACACGATAAACTATACTTTTCATTTTTTTCATTTCCTTTTTTCTAGTTTATTATTACTTATTTTTCTTTTTTTTTGGTTCATAAAATAAATATTCATTTATTGCATATATAGGTAAAAAATATACAAATATTTACACGATACTTATACGAAATTATACGAAACCATGAGTAATAAAAAACCTTCTGGTTTTCAATTTCGTCAAGAGAGAAAGAGAAAAGAAGAAGAAAGTAAAAAATTATCGGGTTCATTGGCTAAATTTTTAAAAACTACAAATGCTTCCGTTCATTCAACGAGTTCATTGGTGACAAGCACATCTTCTTGCGCTCTCCCTTTGATGTCTACTTTTTCAGACTCAATACCATCAACGTCGACCGTAGATGTTTCATCTTCTAGAACTCTTCCAAATTCGATTTCACTTTCTGCTTTAATTCATACTGATACCAATGTTGACGATACTGATATCAATGTTTCTCGATTAGTTCAAATCGATCAATTTGAAGATCCAGGTCTTTGGCCTGATTCTCACGATTTCTTGACTCAGATGATTGATCATGGTATTCCCAATCAAATTATGGATTTTAACTTTCCATTAGATTCAAATAATAGATGTTTTTCAACAACTTTATATACTCGTATAATGGCTAACGGTGAAAAATTACTCAGAAATTGGTTAATTTATTCAAAATCTAAAAATGCTGTTTTTTGTTTCTCTTGTTCTTTATATAAACGAAATGAAAATAAATTTTCAAGTCCCTGTGGCTATTCTGATTGGTCGAATATACATCGTGTTGTTAAAGATCATGAGCAAACCAAGAAACATCTTGAAGCTTTTAAATCTTGGCAACTCTTCGCTAATCGAATGACTTCTCAGCACACTATAGACTTTTATAATGAAAAAGTTTTAAATATTGAACAAACACATTGGAGGAATGTCTTTAAACGATTAATTCTAATTGTTAAATATCTTGCTCAACAAAATTTAGCTTTTCGAGGTAAATCTAATTCTTTATATACCCCAAATAATGGTAATTTCTTGCAACTTGTGCAGATAATAGCCGAATTTGACTCAATCATGGCTGAACACTTGCGTCGATTTTTAGAAAAAGAAGAAGGACATCATTATTTAAGTAATACTATTCAAAATGAGCTGTTATCATCTATGTCTAAATTAATTTCCGATTCAATAATTTCTTCAATTAATTCAAGTAAATATTTTGCGATTATTGCGGATTCAACACCAGATATTTCTCATCAGGAGCAATTAACAATATTAGTGCGTTTTGTTTCATATAAAAATAATCAATTTAAAATTCATGAACACTTTCTTGGTTTTATTAAAGAAAATAATAAAACAGGTGCAGCCATTGCAAGTGCTATTTTAGAATTTCTATTAACGAATAATTTAGATATACAAAATCTGAGAGGTCAAGGTTATGATAACGGAAAAAACAAATATGAAAGGAAAAAACAATGGAGTACAACAACATATTTTAAATAAGAATCCTTTAGCCTTTTTTGTTCCTTGCGCATGCCACTCTTTAAATTTAGTAGTAAATGATGCAGCTAATGCATCATTAGAATCGTTTTCATTTTTTTCATTGATACAAGAAATTTATAACTTTTTTTCCCGATCTACAAATCGATGGGATATTTTAAAAAAACATTTCGGAAATTCAGACAGTTATGGTTTAACACCAAAAAATGTATCAGCTACACGATGGTCATCGCGTGTGAATGCAGTAAAAGCTTTGCGTTATAATTTACCAATTATTTATGACAGTCTTTTAGAGATTTTTGAAAATACAGATGATAAAATTATAAAGAATACAGCTCATAGTATTGCCGAAAAAATTTCAAATTATAAATTTATATTATCTGTGCTCTGCTGGTATGACATTTTACAAAGAATCAATATTGTGTCAAAATCTTTACAGTCGCATCAAATTAATATACCGCAATGCTTATCTTTAATTGAAAATGTAACTGAGTTTTTAAGAGACTACCGTGAAAATGGTTTTATAAATATTGAAATCAATGCCAAAGATCTTGCAGCTCAAATGAACGTTTCTCCAGAATTTCCATCCGTGTCGCAATTTCGATTAAGAAAACGGACACAATTTAGTAATGAAAATGAAGTAATTGCAGATGCCAGACAGAAATTTAAAGTAGAATTTTTTAATTACATCATTGACGTAGCTCTAAATTCGTTAGAAGAATGATTTGAGCAGCTTAACTATCATAATCATGCTTTCAAATTTCTGTATGACATAAATACTTCCGATGTTACATTAAATCAATGCAAAACTTTAGAATTAAAACTTTACAACAAAAACACAAATTGCTCTGATATAAATGCCATTGAACTTTTTGATGAGATAAATTTATATAAAACAACATTTTCAGATGTACAACAAAACATTTTACAATCGCCAATTGATATTTTAAATAAAATAGCTCAAAATGGCTTTCTGGAAATATTTCCGAATTTAACAATAGCATTTCGGATATTACTAACTATGCCAATATCTGTGGCAACTGGTGAGGCCAGTTTTTCAAAATTAAAATTAATAAAAAATTATCTGAGAAGTACAATGACGCAAACACGGTTATCCGATTTAGCAATCATATCAATTAAAAAGGAAGTGGCCAATAATCTCAATTATAAGGACATTATAGAAATATTCGCAAGGGCTAAGGCCAGAAAACATAATTTTTAAATTCTTTTATTATTATTATTCATATATATAAATTTAAAAATATAAAAAATATAAAAATAAAAATTATAAAAAATGTAAAATAATATATAAAAATATTAAAAAATATCAAAAAATATAAAAAAGCAAAAAAAAACGGAACCGTTATCCTACTACGTCCTCGTCGTGGTTCTGGGTAGCGCTAAAAGTAGGAATTTTAGAAACCTTTTCTTTTTGCCTCGCGCTTGGGGCGCGCGAGCCTCTTTCAGCGTAGGGGCGCTTAGGACGGTCGCAACGCCCCCGGATGTATAGATGTTCGACAACGAGTATGCAAGATTAGTTATTTATATGTGATTTAATATTTTATAATTTTATTCGGGTTAGTTTTGCATGATATAATGATTTAATAGTGGATTGATAAATGTTATAACGGGGAATTGTAGCGGAAGTATTAGCATTAGTGAAGCGAAGCAAACATAAGTAATAAAGAATTATTAGTTAGTTATTGTAAGAAGCACATCTCTTAGTCGCTTCTCTAGATAATTAGGTAAATCTAAAATAACTTATTCGTTCAACAGAAGCGACGTTAGATTACTTATGATGTGAAATAATTATATTCAAATCGAAATAGAGTATTATGAAATAGCGCAATAAAGCCTTATAATATTTTGGCGATAGTAATGGTTACGCAACGAGTTATGACGCTACTAACTCTTGTTTTTAATAGTTTTGCGTTTTATAATTTTATTTGATTTTTATATTTTTAATTAACTCACTATGTGATAAAGTACAAGCGAATATAAAGGTAAAATTATATTTTATAGTGAAGCAATGATTAAATATAGTGTAACATATAGATAATTGAGAAGATATTAATATAATTCGATGATAAATATGCAAGATTTATTTTTATATTTGATTTTAATTTTTATAGTTTTTATTGGGTTTCCTTACCTTTTCTTAGTCACTTATTAAAGATGATTATTCGAGTGCATTAATCGCATCATGGCGATATATATATATATATATATATAAAGCCTCGTCTACAATAGTCGCACAGGCTGTGTCGCAGGTCGCAAGCCTCGTCTACAATAGTCGCACAGGCTGTGTCGCAGGTCGCAGTCCTTGTCGCAGGCTGTGTCGCATGTCGCAGGCTGTGTCGTAAGGCTGTCGCAGTCGCAAGAGTCCTTGTCGCACGGAGTTGAGTCAACTTCAACTTTCTGCGACTGCGACAAACTCGTCCCGCCAATTTTTAAAATTCTAAAACTTCTTATCTTATAATTTTTGCGTTACTAGATACTTATTCACAATCTTACGTTATTGCGAATTATCTCTTCCCTTTTTTCCACTACTATACATAGATATATATATACTCCAGTATTAAAATCATTATTTTCTATAATACTTACCACTTTATTGTACTATTTTATTATTAATTACATTTTATTACATTATTTCTATTATTAATATATTTTTCTATAAATTGCTATTTCCTTATACTCTTGTTATATATATATATCTAATATACAACAAGACGTTGTCGCTGGAGAAACGAAAAGGTAGTAGAAAACGAAATAAAAAGAAGAAAACATAAAACCCAAAAAGACATATAAATCTAAATATATTAATTAAATTCATCGTCCATCATAATAATTTCATTATAATTTCAATTATTACTATATATATATATATTAGGGTACTATTATTTAGATTATTATTATTATTATATTTTACTTTATTCGTTGATGCGTCCCTATAATAACGTCATGACGCGAATAATGCATTCAAGCAATCACCTTTAATAAGTAACTTCGAAAAGGTAAATAAACCCAAATAAAAATTATAAAACATAAAATAAACTAAAAAGATTATGCATATATATATATTCTCATACACTTATCTTAATATACTGGCGTTAGTTATTAGTTAACATTTATATATATATTTAAGCTACTCTTTTATTCATACGATTATCATATGAAGCGACCAAGGATTTTAATTAAACTAATCAACTAACTACGCTTGTTTCTGCTTTATTAGATTGCCAATCTTAACATAATTTTCTATTCCGCCCGCCTATGCTGATCATTATTCCAATAATCAGCCACCTTCCTATTCAATTAATAAATTATATTTCCTATTTTTATATATATACTACAAATCGCGACACTTTTGATAAACACCACCCTTAAAATATTTTTGAGCACCTGTGGTGACCTGTAGACCTTCCACGTCTCTAACACGTCTCTAACACCTCTAGTTCATTCATGTAGCACGACCCTCTATATGTATTTTATTCTATGACTGTGCAGCCAAATGCATCTATGCGTGCAACTTTATTGGATTTATATATTCTAAGCCACATTTTATTAAATTATTCCTTTTATTTAATCGCTGAAATCTTCCGGAAGTAGCTTACGTATTGTTTTTATAATTTCGATACAATATCTTTCCCTCTTATGCATTGTTAACATACATATTCCCGAATACATTCACTTTTACTCTTACATTATGAAAAATGTTTCAAGGCCGGATTTTGCCTTAAACGCATCCTCTCCTATTGTGTTTAACTACTTCATCTTATGCACAATGCTTATGAATGAATAATTTGGCCCACCGAATATTTTATTCATTTATTAAACCGTCCTTGTCTTACACACGCGTTTTCTATACCACATATGGAAATATTAAATCTTATATAGTATTAAACCTATTCACTCTAACCTTATTAAACGATCTCTGTCTCACGCATAAATTTTATAGACAAAAATTTGGTCTTTTATGCGTCTTGCTTTTTGCTAAACCATTCTTGTTTTGCGCATATAATTTTTCAGACGCTTTTATTAAGCTTATTCGCTTGCACTCATATAATACCATACTTAATTGCTAATGCACAATTGCTACGCATAAATCTATTAAACCTACTTTGTCTAACGCATTACTATTCATATTTTATTAAATCATTTACATCGTCCATATACATATATATGTTAACATTAAGAATTATTCGTATACTATATTTCATTATATGCGCCAATGTTAAGAAGCGCTTGCATCAACCTTGACGAAAAAATATCCATTTCACTTTTAATCAAAGTAATAAGTATCAACAACTCTGGCCGCGCCACGCTTCCGCGAAAAATTTGTTGAATTAAAAGTCGAAGCCGCCTAAACATCTGGACAGATAAGGCGAGAAAAATATCGAATTACAATTTCAGTTTACTGAACGTGACCGAACGGTTCGTCACCAGGCTGATGCAAGCTAACGTGACACAGATTCGTACGTCACGATTTCCTACCCTTTACATTTTGCATTTAAGAGCGTACTCCCTACTCTATGTACACCCCCTCCGTTGAAATTGCGAGGGCCCGAAAATCCGCCGCAGCTTACTGAGCGGAGCGAAAAAGGTCGACAGAAAGATCAGAGGTTGCAAGGTGAAAAGACGCGCTCCGGCATATTAAAAAAAAAGAACTTAGAATATTTTCGCGAGTTATTTGTAGTTATACGTATACATCATTGTCAATTGAAGTTTTTATAAGTCAGAAAGATCAGAGGTTTCAAGGAAAAGAAACGGAAGCAAAGGAAATAGAGCGTGACACATTTCATCAAAGAGTTATTGTAAAACAAGCACAGTAAGTCCGCTATTCTTATTTTGTACTCATCTTTTATTTATTATAACGGCCGAATCGAGTCATTGTTAAAATCCGCCATTTCGTGGCACTTGATTTTTCAATATCACGTCACTTTTGCTAATTCTATTATTCATAGATTGTGCCAATTTTCTTTTCACTATTAATAATCGCTTTCAAATACGCTATTCAATCCGTCAATCATTACCGATTTGAGATTTTTATTAATTCTTGATTTAGTCACGTGACTCTTATACGCCAATATTACTAAGTCACTAGCATTCACATAAATTGTAAAAATCGTAATTATTAGGTTCTGAATGTGCTAGTGTTAATCCGAACGGCCGATTTTACTTATATCTTGCGCCTTTTACAAGTGTTCAACTATATAAACCATATTAATGAAGTTTTACATATTTATGTCTTAAGCCTATATCACTAGGCTACCTCTATTTGTCAAGAATTTTGAATCCATCATTTTTATTAAATTACAACCGCGGAATCATATCCAAGGAATCGCCGTACGCTCCTTTATTGTCAATTCAATCAATTGTGACAATTTATCAGAAATATACTTGAACGCTTGAAATTTTGTAATTTCTACAATTGTAACTTAATATTAAGAATTCTAATACGGAACATCTATGAACTATTTATTGAACTATTGATAGCTTTGCTTCTGCAATTTCATTAAAATATATATCTATATGCTTTAAAATACATTTCAATTATTTTTCTTGTTGTTTTATGATTAACCTTCAATTTATATAAAGACATTTGACTCTGTCGTAAAATCAAGATAAAATTTCGAATGTTCATATATGTTCAGTAACTTATTAAAATCTAATCTAATCTAATTGTGCGTTTCAATATTTTATTGTGTATCAAAATTTATATATCTATGACGTGAATCATAATTATATTCATATGGAAATTTTTGAATAATAACTTTAAATTTGTACACTTATATATTTCATGTAACTTTAATTGAAATAGAGATTGTTCTACCAAATTATATTTTTAACCTTTTGATTCTCCATTTATATTAAATCACTGTTATTAATATTTTACGTTGACTTCAAGTTTAAATACTCTTTAATTCATGAAACAAGACAAAACCTTGTTACAATAATTGATTCATTTGCTATCAATTAACTTGAACTATTCAAATCATTGAAATTTTACATCCAGGTTTTGAATTTGCTTTTCATTTACTTTAAGAATTTACTTTATGATTATTACAATCACCCTTTCCTCAATCCTTTTAATAATAAAATTTCTTACAGCTGAAAAGTGGCAGGAGAATAAAACAAGTTGCTAGATTCTTTCAAAAGAATTTATACACTAAATTTTTACATACCTCCATAGAGTTTTAAAATACTAGTAACAATTTTCGTTTCCGTTTGAATCTTTAAGGTCTACTAACCCCCTCTTGACGCGAGTCCAATAAACTCTAGCAGAGCTAGGTTGAGGGCCGTGGTTCCGTTTTCTCCCTTATAATGATAAATATTGGAATTATCTCGGATGTTTCTTTCAGTCACTATAATTGGATCTTCTAAATAATTAAATCAACATTTTAAATTCATGTATTTCTATTTCCAACAAAAGCTTTCCTTTATTATTATAACTGTTCATTTGTTTTATTCGATAATTTTATTTCTATTAGTATCTCTCGTTTTCTCTTTTACTTTTGCGCTAGCAACTTGTCTCTGCCTGAAGAAATAAAATATTTTATAACTTCCCTATGTCAATTATTATTGTTAACCCTTTTATTGAATCGAATATTTCATGTGTTTATTTGTTTATTGATTGAATATTTCATATGCCTATTGAACATTTTATACTGATGTCTTTAATTTGAATATTTCATGAAATTTTGTTAATACTGCTATCCTCCTTATTTAATAACGTGCTCTTGAGTTTTCGAATTACCATAAATCAGTTATTTCCAATCATTTCTTTTCGTTTTACTTTAAATAGATGGTCAGGCCGGACCAACAAAGAGTAATTAATTTATTCACTTCAACTAACTTTATTCTTTCACTTAACCCCTCTGTGACGACAGCTCTCGCCAATCCCCGGTAAAGCTTGTGTAAGCAGGTTGACCGAAAACAACAAAGGAGAGCACCTCTGCAGGTACACCGAGGTAGCACCTGTGAAGGAAAAATATTGCGAACCGCGGATCAGTTTAATCGGTTTCAATTCAAGACTCATTACTCGTGATTTCTATTAACGTAGAATTCATCTTATCTTATCTTATCTTATCTTATCTTGAACCGCGGGACGTAACACAAGCGTGTCGCATGAGATCAGCCAATCACAGCACAGAACGTTGCCACGCGAAGTGTTTTGACGATTTGCGTGTGTTGCTAGCTATCCGTGGTATATTTTCTGGTCGCACCCACCATCTTCTGTTGTGCGATTCAGTAAGTAAACGGTAATATAAACATATTAAATTTAAAAATTGGGAGCAAAGTTGAAGAAAAATTAGTAATTGCTGCCGATCATTCATTGCGGCTGCAGTCGACTTAATGCACGCGAACAATCCTTGCGACATATTTTAGATTGTAGTCTAGCGACATATGCGACAACTTTCCTGCGACACTACTACTTACGACTTGCGACACAGCTTGTGCGACTATTGTAGACGAGGCTTTAAGCCTCGTCTACAATAGTCGCACAGGCTGTGTCGCAGGTCGCATAGGCTGTGTCGCATGTCGCAGGCTATGTCGCAAGGCTGTCGCAGTCGCAAGAGTCCTTGTCGCACGGAGTTGAGTCAACTTCAACTTTCTGCGACTGCGACAAGCGTGTCGCATGAGATCAGCCAATCACAGCACAGAACGTTGCCACGCGAAGTGTTTTGATGATTTGCGTGTGTTGCTAGCTATCCGTGGTATATTTTCTGGTCGCACCCACCATCTTCTGTTGTGCGATTCAGTAAATAAACGGTAATATAAGCATATTAAATTTAAAAATTGGGAGCAAAGTTGAAGAAAAATTAGTAATTGCTGCCGATCATTCATTGCGGCTGCAGTCGACTTAATGCACGCGAACAATCCTTGCGACATATTGTAGATTGTAGTCTAGTGACACATGCGACAACTTTCTTGCGACACTACTACTTACGACCTGCGACACAGTCTGTGCGACTATTGTAGACGAGGCTTTATGCGACCTGCGACACAGCCTGTGCGACTATTGTAGACGAGGCTTACGACACAGCCTGCGACATGCGACACAGCCTATGCGACCTGCGACACAGCCTGTGCGACTATTGTAGACGAGGCTTTATGCATTTCGTGTGCAATGGGCTTAAAGCCTATCACACACAAAATACATAGCGTAGCATAAACATAACATAAGACCGCTGGACCAATAAGCACCTAGAAAAAAGTCGCCATATTGATTTACATAAGATGCGCATTGGTCCAGCGGTCTTATGTTATGCGTATGTTCTGTTATGCATTTCGTGTGCGATGGGCTTAACATGGAAAAGTACCTTTATGGAAAAGGTTGTGCAGTAATCTGAGTTGAAAATGGCTGCATTGGTCTCCATGACAACTGTCAACATAATATTATACATTTGAATAGATTACGTTTTATCAATGTGAGAGAAAATTGTTTAATAATTCGAAGTCTATTTTATAAAGACTGTAATGGAATGTATAATCATCTCTATTTATATGTTGAATTATAATTAAATTTATTCAGTGCATTCATTGTTAAGTGATAAACAATGGCTTTGTATTTTGATATACGAGTGCAAAATCCTGAAAGTACTTCAATAAGTACCCTTGCGACTTGGCACAATAATTATCCATTATTAGCTGTTGCCGCGTACTCTCAAGATAAGGGTGGCTTTGTGACCATCTATGATGATCAAGGTGAATCTGTGCAGAACGTTGAATCATTGGGACATAAGGTGGCACAAGTTACTGCTCTTGGATGGCATCCTGAGAAGACATGGCTAGTAGCAGGTTGGGAGAATGGAGAATTACGAGTAAGTATTATAACATATTTGGTATTATAGACTTATATATATGTACATGTATGCATGTACATACATATTCATTTATTCACTTACTCACTCTCATTCAATCACTTACTTATTCACTCGCTCATTCATTCATTCATTCGTTCATTCATTCATTCATTCACTTGTATGTTCACATACATACATACATACACATATCCTCTAGATTATACAAAACAATGAATAGGCTCTGTTGTATCATAAGATTTAAAAAAAAATTGTTGGTTTATTATCAGGTATGGTCAGGAGACACCAGTACTGAAGAATTCAATGTAATAGTAACTCCTCATCGAGATTCTATCACAATTCTACAGTGGAGTCAATATGGTGGCCGCTTAGTATCTGCAGATATTAGTGGATCTATAGTTGGTTGGAAGATAGACTCTAGGGGACAACTCTTAATGACATTTCATCATGAGCTCAAGGAATCTTTTGTGCAAATTACATTTAGGACAGTTCCGTTAAAACCAGCTACTGATATTAGGTATAATAACATACTTAAGCAAATAAGTCAAAGACAGTAAAATTGTGTAAAACAGTTTGTATTTTTAAAATAGTACAGGTTGTTTCACAATTATTGCAAACTAGCAAGTAAAAAATATTGAATCTTAAAGAGTTTATTCTATAAATAAAACGAAATTCGACAAGATGTAGATGAACAGAATTTTATGATATTCTTAGTTTAATTGAATGTCTGATTGGGCTGCAATTTGTCATTTGCAGTGGTTTGGCTAAGGCAGCAGTGGCCGGTGATGAGAGAGCCTTGGATCTGTTCAGTTCTTGGCGTCCAAGAACTGCTGCGCCAACAGCAGTTCCATCACTACGGGACAACCATGCCTTCTACATTGGTACTGTAAACGGCATTATATACTTTTTTGATGCTCAAGGACAATGCAAGGAAGTTCTTAGTACCAATGGTACAGCGTTGCACTGCCTATTGTATCATCAGACCAGAGATTCTATCATTGTCATGACAGAGGGATTGAATATCGGACATTTTCAAGCAGATTCAATCAGCGGAGAGCTCACAGAGTTGACGAAGGTTTATGCTACTAAGTTTTATCACTGTCATATTTATACACGTTATTTCTATTTAAAATTATAGAATTTGCAATAATTTTTTTACAATAATTTTTTATCTTTGATTCTTGACAGGTTCAGTGTTCGGAAAAAGAGATTTTTATTCATGTATATAATAGATAGTCATTAATATCGGATATAGTAGTTGATTGAACCGTTATCCGAGAAAAAATGTGAAAATTATTTAATAACATAGACTACATGACTCGATTTATACCGAAATTAAACATCAATGTTATAACTCCGGCGTTAAATCATGTAAACGTAGTAATAGACATGGCTCGACTTTTTATTTAACTGAAACAATAGATCAATTATTATATAAATAATTGCATAAAAAAATAATTGCATAACAGCAATATTATGTTATATTGTTATGCAACACAGATTCTGTATATTTCAGGTAAAACTAAATGGTAGAAGCGATACATCACGCACTACCGGTACATCCTTGTGTTGGATTAGTGGGAATACGTTAGCCGTGCTTACAGGAGAACTTGCTGTACGATGCTGGGATCTTCATACAGGTGACACATACGTCCTATCGCCTCCAGATTCATCTAATGGAAACGTCGCCACTCCTCAGGAAATGTGCACTAGCTTAGCATTTTGCAAAGGCAATGGTAAGACTATGGCTGCGTTCGGAAATTACTGCCAGTACTGAAAATCTATAGTTCATGTTACGTATATTATAGAATTTCAGTACTGGCAGTAATTTCCGAACGCAGTCTATGTGTTTCTGAAAAATTCTGAGTTAGACTTATGTTAGATCAAATACTAGTATCTTTTCATTAACATTGACTATACTTTATGTTTCAATTATTGCCATTACTTCTATCGAAGTAAGTTTAAGGATAATGAGAGTATAATGAGTAAGAATAATGTTCTACGGTTCTCAGACACTTTGGCCGCTGGTACCAACTTGGGTACGATTTATTTGTGGAAACGAAAATGTGTGTCTGATTGCGATGAGAATGCCTGGCCGAGTATCCCGGAATCCTGCGCGATTCACGGCACAGTGAAACAGCTAACGTGGGGCATCAGTTTATCACGAAATTCTCTTCTAGCTGTTAATTGTATCACCAATGTGTTCATTTTGCATCAGCAACCAATGTGTGCCGTGTATAACGACGGTGTTTGCGCGAGTCAGCTTACTCCGACACAAATTCTACTTGAGATGGATGAGCATACGTATACGCTAAAGATGGAGATTCAGGTTCAGGTCATCGCTGTGTCGAGGGAATACATCGCCATCTCCTCCGGTAGACAAATCGTCATCAATAGTATTAATAAAGATGTCAATCTTAACACGAGTGTATTGACGACCTTCAACTGCGACACAGAAAAGATGTTAATCTATGAGCATATATTGATCGTGTTGACCCCAACGATTATTCAGCTGCGATCTATAGAAGGATCTATTATTCAGACGCTTCCAACTTTACCGGAGGAAGGCGAGCCGATTACAATGGAATTAACAGGTAAAAATTTTCTATTAAAAAGTGCATTTTTTAAATCACTCAAGTTTTTAATAAAGTATTACGAAGAAAGTTTACATCAAAACCAAATTTAATTTTTAAACAAGTAAAAAGATAATTATGATTGAATGAAACAATTATGACGCATCGACGCACCATATCACCATTAATGCCAACAGAATAGAACGATTTGTCCTGATGTCTGAACTATTGCAATACATACGTTTTAAGCTCATCTTCCGATTGAAATTGCTTGCTATCTAGTGTTTGGTCTTTCAATGGACCAAATTAGATGAAAGTTTAAAAGCGCTAAATCGGAACCAGAACTTCGCAACAATGTTTTCAATTTACAATCGGGATGTAAACTTAAGATATGTTTAGACGGGTATTGCAATTTAGACAAAATAAATCATTCAGTCGATATTAACACATTGATACAAATAAATGTTCTTTAATTAACTTCAATTAACTGATTATAATTCTGTTTATCTGTCTAAAAATTAAATTCCGATTTTAACGTGAATTTTCTTGATGTCTATTTCTATTATAAATATTATACTCCAAATTCTTTGTAGGACATTATTTAACTGTAGCATCATTAAACGGCATTCTGAAGATTTGGAATTTAGGCAAACATGAGGCTAAGCTACATACTCGCGCCATGGCGACGTACGAGACGATTAGCGATTTCGCCGAGATCATTGAGGCCAGATGTAATTCAGATTGCCATTGTGTCTCGATTACTGTTGCCATGGCAAACCTCATGCCTAGTTCGATTCTATATATTTGGGATATTGAGAGCGATCAGATTCATGAATTCGACTTCGGAGAGTTAGATGACGTTGATGATGACTCCACGTTGTGAGTAAACAAGCTAGAATTCGACATAACCACGAATTGAATCACATATGAGAATTAATTATACTTTTCATAAAGTGATTGTGTTCCCAATATACATGCTTTTATTTACTTTTATTTATAAAGTCAATTGCATATTCAATATAAGCGTACAGTGCAATAACACTTCGGTACATTACTTTTAGAGCTGCACAATGTAAAGGAAGGTTGGTCACAGCGCACTGCTGGGACACGGAGGATCCCAGATTACTTGTATGTCGAGCTCAACGATTGGAAAGCCGTGATTCTAAGAGCTTCAATAAGGACAATGATCGGGTAATATCTGCTAATTTGTTTACAGTATTTCAGATCAAATATCCATATACTTGCACTAGCTCCTACACTAGCTCCTCTTCTTTAATAGCACAACTTAATATTTTGTGATCTGTATTGAATTCTAGCAACATTTGATCAAGACAAACTACAGCTATAATACAAATTAAACTATACTTTTTATTGTAAATAAATGTCAATATGAAGTGCACAGCCTGTTAAGGCTATTCACAGTAGCCATCTTGGATTGATGACATCAGAAGTGAGAAAATATATCATTAATTCTTGCAAGGTACATTACAATACAAATATTTTTCAATAAAATAGCATCTGTAGTTGATATTTTAGAAAATAGACTTATAAAATATATCGAAAACTGCCCTTTTGTTTGTAATTAATAAGTAACTCATTTATGTCGAATTAAATTGTATTTAATCAAAGATGAAAACAGGCTGTTTGATAGTTACCAAATTAAAATTAATATTTACTTTCACGTATTATAATAAAATAGAAAGTTATATTTCAGTTACATTTTACACTATGATAATTATTATATAAATTTATTATATAATTATAAAAATTGCAAAATGAAAAATGATGCTGTATGTTGCAAAAATGATTCAATGTTGCATGAATAATTAACATTAGTTTTTAATGTTTTTTGATATGTCAAAAACTATACGTACCTACCTACCTACATACGTACATATGTACATACATACATACATATGTACGTACATACATACATACATACGTTCATACATGCATATTAGGTTGTCTAAAAAGTATTGAGCTTTGGAGGTCAAAATTGAGAATACATTTATTGTTATTTAAAAGTAACATTATGAAACTATATGTGCACCATTTTGTTCGGTGACCTTCTGCCATTTTTCCAGCAACACCATAATCCCGTCGCTATAGAACTTCTGTGGTTTCTGGTAACAAAACTGTGATATGTGGTTTTCACAGGCCTCTTTTGAAACTAACTTAACATCATTCAGGGAGTTCTGCAGAGACCGAAACAAATAATAGTCTGACAGTGCCAGGTTCGGGCTATACAGTAGATGCATTAAAACCTTCCAGCCAAGTTCTCTCATTTTCTGACGGATCATTAAAGATATATGCAGTCTGGTGTTATCAGCGTGGTATATGACCTTTCTTTTGACCAGTTCCGGCCGTTTCTTTCGAATTGCTAGGTGCAATTGCACTAATTGTCGACAGTACTGATAGGTCCGAGTCTATCGTTCTGCCTGGCGGCAGCAGCTCATGATGCACGATGCCCTTTCAATTCCACTAAACACACAGCATAACCTTCCTGCGTCAGTGTGGACTTTGCCACAGACTATGGAGCTCCTCCGCTTCGACCACAATCTTTTTCGCACGTTGTCGTAGGTTGTTGTCGTAGGTTATCCACTTTTCATCACTCGTGATCAACCGCTTCAAAAATGACTCGATTTACGTTTCAGTAAAGATTCGTAGATAGAAATTCGATCGAGTAAATTTTTTTTAGTCAGATCATGATATCCAAACATCGAGCTTCTTTTTGTAGCCAGCTTTCTCCAAATGTTTTAACACTGTTTCGTGATGGATGTTCAGGTCATTGGCGATGTCATGATTGCTTACATGTCGGTCTTGCTCGATTTTTGCCAGAATATCATCCACTTTTTTGTGATTGGTCGCCCACTGCGCGGAATATCTTGGACATCAAAATTTCCAGAACGAAAGTGAATCATCTTTTGGCTGTTGCTTTTGATAATTTATCTTGCCCATAAATTTCTTCACAGGCCTATGCAGCATTTGTGCTTTTATTGAAACAAAATTGTAAAATGTAGCGCAGTTTTGCGGAAAGTTCACTCATCTTTATGGTGCAATACCTTAGGTCTGATTATAAGAATTCCAACATTTTTTGCACATCTACTTCAACTGTCAAATGCAAGGTCTGTAGATGAATGACTGAAGGGGGAAAGGAAGGTCTTCGCATGAGCGCCATTTTGGGATCACAAAGTATGTGTGTATGTATGTATGTATGTATATATATTGTATGTATGTATTAGGTGTACAAAAAAGTTCTGAGCTTTTTTTTGTAAAATTCAATCTTTATTCAAAAACAAACAAAAAAAATATTAATCAGTGAAATATTCCCCGTTTGCATCAATGACCTTTTGTCATTTTTCGGGTAACTTGCGAATTCCTTGACGATAGAAGCTCACCGGCTTCGAAACGATAAAGTCATCAATGCATTTTTGTATCTCTTCAAACCTCACGAAATGTGTATCAGCCAAATGATGCTGCAGCGACCGGAATAGGTAGTAATCGGAAGATGCTATGTCTGGGCTATACGCCGCGTGTGGAAGAAGTTCCCAGCCTAACGCAAAAATATGGTCCTAAGTCGCTTTCGCAACATGTAGTCGAGCATTGTCATAAAGCAAGATCACTTTACGACGTCCTTGGCCAGTAAATGGCCTCTTTTCTTCTAATGCATCGCTCAAATTGGTCAATTGTTGTTAGTAGCGGTCTGCCGTGATTGTTTCACCCGGTTGTAACAACTCATAATACAACACACCTTTCCAATCCCATCAGATACAGAGCAAAACCTTCTTGGCGTGGATATTGGGCTTTGGTATCGATGTCGAAGGTTGACCAGGGTCAACTCATGATTTTCTACGTTTAGGGTTATCATAAACAATCCACTTTTCATCGCCTGTAATAATTTTGTACAGAAAATCTTTTTTCCAAAACTTTGAAAGCAAAGTGAGTGCAGTGTCACGCCGTCGATTTTTGTTGTCTTCGGACAATTCATGCGGAGCTCATCTGCCTTTCTTCTGAACCTTTCCCATCGTATGTAAACGTATGGAAATGGCTTGCTGCGTAACGCCAAGCTGTTCTGCAAGCTCCTTTTCAGTTAGCTCAGAGTTTATATCCAACAGTGCTTGTAATTCATCCGTTTCAATCTTTTCAGGGTGTCCAGCACGCGGTTCATTTTTAAGACTGAAATCTCCTTGGCGAAATTTTTGATACCATTTTTTATATGTAGTCAAGAGACACGGTAGTGTCTCGGTGCCAAATGTAGCGCAGCGAGACCGGCCGTATATTTACGCGAGTCGGAAAGTTGCAAGACCCTCAGATTATCGGATCTCGACAACCGCTGAACCGATCGACAGTTCTAAGTAGACTCAATCGATAGCTCGGGTTTGATTTTCATAATAAAACTATTTTTATTTTTTGGTTATGTGCCCTACAAGCTGAGATATTGCGATGCAAAGTTGAGATCTGAAAATTTTTGTTTAAGAAACGTCGTCGTCAACATTGGTGGTGAGAGCGAGTGAGGTAGGGGTCCGGAAATGTACTTTTTGCTTTTTGCAACCACAGTGTGGCTCTGCAAGCGTTCAATAAATTGCACGGACATTATCGATTTAACAAATGTATCGATAACAGACTTATCGACAATAGATATATCGATAAGAGATATATCGACAATGTTAAAAGAGAGAAGATAGAAGATTATCGTGACATTATTTTTTTTATTTTTTTTTTTTATTTATTATTTTTTTTTGTAAAATGACCTTTTTTAATACATTTACCGTAGTGAAATATAGCACTAATAACTTTATACAATTGTCCAGCTATTGATATTTTACTTGTAGGGACAGAACATAAACTAAAATTGTGTGGTAAATTAGTACTGATAATAATGTACTTGTTTCTCTTTCTATTAACAATTTAAAGAATAAAAATTATAATCTTAATGATTTATTAAAAATTTCATTTTTACATTGGAATCAGTCAAATGACAAATCATGTGAATATTGTGGAAAAAATGATATTTTAATAAAAAATGAAATAATATCCGCGAAAGAGATAATTATTATTTACTTACAAGGAAGGTGTCGGAAGTGTCCCCCTCCGATTTTGATAAGCTTCTAATATGTTGTTCTCTAGACCAAAATAGGGGACACGTTTTTTTTTATTTATTTCCATACGGCCTTTTAGGGGGTGAAACACCCCTTTGAAAAAAATCGGTTTTTTTCTTTCGGAGCGAATATCTTCGAAACTAAAAAAGATAGAACAAAAATTCAAACTGGCATATTAAATGGCTTGATGAGTACTATAAAATAACGTAAAAAATGTTTTTATTTTTTTTTATTTTTCAAAAAGCCTTACCCCTTTAACTTTTTTTTCAAAATTTTAAATTTTTGTTTTTACCAAATTAAAGGTTATTTTTTTACGAATTCATCCATGTATATTAAAGTTATGTTGCGTAATATCATTTTCGAGAATTAATTATAAACGCCTCCGTACATACGCTATTTGTGTCGGCCCATGCGCTCGATTCTTCGCGCAACGCGTTTTCCTGTAATCAAAAGATGACGAATACGCTTGGAGGACATATCCATATATAATCACGAAAGTTTTCATCACATATAGCTTGAGCACTTATATATATATATATATATATATTGTCCCAAAGATCGCCACGACACTAAACTCACAAGTCACGTGGGGGGCAATCTGGCTATATTTCAGAACCATTCAAAACGTCTGGCATTTTGATTTTTTATTTCTATAGGTGCTAAAGTTAAAAAATAACTAAATTTTATTTTGCCAAAAGTATATTTTTAAATGTACTAGGCTGCGCAGTTGCAAAATAACCGCAAACTTTTTGCCAGACTCTTCATTCCGTAATCGCACACATTCAAATTTACTTATTTTTATAATTTCAAGTTGCCTAAAACACCTACCCAAATTCATGTCATGAGCTCTTGGACTATTAAAACAAGTTTAAAGGTCTGTAAGACGAATAATTTTATCGTTGGAGGAAATATAAAATGCCTTGCATCAGTTTAATACGTAACATCGTACATTTTATCATGTACCCTTAATTAAATTGTATGAAATATTAACCGCGGTTTTATATAAGACGGATTGACATATTACAATTACGCCTTACTGCAAACACTCACTCCTTCCACGCGATCCTTTTATTTTTATTATTATTTTCTTAAATCATAAATATTTTATGTTCAATTTCATGTAACCCGAAATATTTGAAAGTAATTTAAATGTGTTGTGTAAGATAAACGTAATACTTTACACAATACATAATACATTTATATATTTACTGTACTATTATATTATCATGTATATAGCAGCGCCAAATTTTTTGCAATATTTTTTTATTTAATTAAAATTTTTATGAACTTAATATTAAACATAATATTTTATGCTGTATACATGTGTACATACACAACTATTCAAAGATTTATTCCTACTTGGTGCCATTTTTTGACACATCATACCTTTTTAAGTAGATTAAAAATACCTATATATAGACAAATAGTACAGTAAATATACAGGGTGATTCAGAACGACTTAGTTGTCCGGGCACAGACGTATTCCTGAGTGAATTCTGAGACGATTTTTCCTTTGCCAAAATTTTATTTGAAGCTTAGATTTTGAGTTATTAATGAAAATAGTTAGCGAATCGTGAGCGTACGAGAGGCAGGCAGACAGGGACGGCGCAAGCCGCGATTCACCGTTACACGCGGGCGCTTACGCGAGGCGCCCGCTGCGATCAGCTGACGTAGCAGGCCCAAATACACATACACACACATCTCTCTCTCTCTCTCTCTCTCTCTCTCTCCCTCTCTCTGTCCCTTTCTCTGTCTCTCTCTTTGTCCCTCTTTCTCTCATACACACACGCACACGCATACACACACACACACATTCACTTACCTTATCAAATTCGATGTCTTCGTATACCGCTTGACGGATAAATAATTCCATTCGAAATTAACAATAACACACACGTCTTATTTTACACGTATTTTACACGTAATGCAAATCCACGATAATACACACGATTGAGGATACGATATTTTTTTTCTTTCACGTATGTCAACACTTTTTTCGTATCGAATTTATTCACGCTTTTAAGTGATTTATAAATCGAGTCATTACTATTAATCACTACCGAGTAATCTCACTTCGCGGCTTATTTTTATAATTAAGAAACAATATACACATTGCACACAATCACAGTATAATCCACACAGCATGCATGTCCAAAAGATGTACAGAGGACATTCCAATAAGAATATCTTTCAGCAGGTTATGTTTTTTGAAACAGCTGAGACGATGCTACAGTCGCATCGCGTATCGGGCGTTACGTGTGTCGTGTAAACGCGTTTCTTTCTTCGGATCGTTGTCGGTCGCTGAATAAAATTAATCGGTAGTGATTAACAGCAACGAACAGATTTATTCGAGTCGAGTGTGAGTGTGTGAAAGTACTGATACGTGACAGACTTCGTACAAGACAAAAAGTTTCGCGGATTAATTCCTACACAGCTTGCATATCCAGGAAACGTTTGTAGGACATCCCAAAGAGATCGTATCTCTGAAAGATATTCTTATTGGAATGTCCTCTGTACATCTTTTGGACATGCATGCTGTGTGGATTATACTGTGATTGTGTGCAATGTGTGTATTGTTTCTTAATTATAAAAATAAGCCGCGAAGTGAGATTACTCGGTAGTGATTAATAGTATTGACTCGATTTATAAATCACTTAAAAGCGTGAATAAATTCGATACGAAAAGTGTTGACATACGTGAAAGAAAAAAAATATCGTATCCTCAATCATGTGTATTATCGTGGATTTGCATTACGTGTAAAATACGTGTAAAATAAGACGTGTGTGTTATTGTTAATTTCGAATGGAATTATTTATCCGTCAAGCGGTATACGAAGACATCGAATTTGATAAGGTAAGTGAATGTGTGTGTGTGTGTGTGTGTGTGTGTGTGTGCGTGTGTGTGTGCTGATATGAGAGAAAGAGGGACAAAGAGAGAGACAGAGAGGGACAGAGAGAGGGAGAGAGAGAGAGAGAGAGAGAGATGTGTGTGTATGTGTATTTGGGCCTGCTACGTCAGCTGATCGCAGCGGGCGCCTCGCGTAAGCGCCCGCGTGTAACGGTGAATCGCGGCTTGCGCCGTCCCTGCCTACCTCTCGTACGCGGCTCACGATTCACTAACTATTTTCATTAATAACTTAAAATCTAAGCTTCAAATAAAATTTTGGAAAAGGAAAAATCGTCTCAGAATTCACTCAGGAATACGTCTGTGCCCGGACAACTAAGTCGTTCTGAATCACCCTGTATATCGGACCCCCAACCGAGATCATTAGTGATTCCCTGTCCTGGGGACAAGCAGGACTGTAACGGCTCTCCACCGCCGTAGAAGGTTGGAGTATTTTTGCCAATCCCTTTGCACCTCCTTGCTGGACCGTTGTTCGAGTGCGCCTAGAGCAGCACCAGCGAGATAGCAAGGTACCCGGGAAAATCGGCACTTCAAGCACATCTGAACCCGCAGTCGCGAGTGTAAGTACAAGTGAACGTATTTGTCGCGAGTGCAAGTGAATGCGCTTTCAACACGACACCACGACCCCCTCTTCAAGAAGTCCAGAACCAGAGATACGTTCCCTCGGCGACGCCTTCCATAAGCCCACCTGGGGCCCTGCCAGCGACCTCTACAGACAAACTACGCGCACAGGAAATAGGCGCAGGAAGCGGAAGGCGAAATTGATCAAGCTCCACTGCCACTCGCCGGAAAAACGTAGCCGCAACAGAACACCAATCCGCCCTGTTCTAGACGCCAAATAATTCCACTGAAAAACCTCTGGTTGTAATCAATAAAGAGAATTACCTGTCATATATATATAAACTGTTATATATACAACAACCCCACACTATACTATTTTGCAAAGATACTTTTGACGCGGACTTCGCACCTTTTTTTTACCTTTTTTTAAAAAGGTAATTTTTTTAGAGATATCACTCTTTTTTGTAAATGACATTACTCTCCTTTTCCGTTTTATCAAGTTAAGTTATTAGCGGCGACGATAGTGAAAAATAAGGACTTAAGAAATGAGGTAAGCAAAAAAGTATTCAATATATTTTACAGTTTATTATTTTATTATTTTAATATCTTCTTTTATGTACGGGATATAAAAATGGTTTCTTTTATATGCAAGATATGAAAATAGTTGCGTAGCAAGAAATAATGCAGTAAGTAATGTTGATTGCTTACTGTATCCTATCTTATCTCTCAGCATTTTCATCCTGTATGTATTACATTTCATTTCGTTTAATAATAGTTATGTGTAATAGTTTAATAATAGTTTAATAATAGTTACTTATGTTATAGTTAAGAAAAAAGATAACACAGAAAAGATTCGAGATGGTGTATCGTCCTAAAAAACCAAACTTGCATTTGCAATGGGCCATTTTTAAAAAAGATGATACACCATCTCGAATTTTTTCTGTGTTATCTTCTTCCAGCGATTCCAAACCAAATAGTGCACATAACTATAATATAAAGTACTATTATTAAACGAAATGAAATGTAATACATACAGGATGAAAATGCTGAGTGACAAGATAGGATGCAGTAAGCCATCAACATTACTTACCGCATTGTTTTTTGCTATGCAACTATTTTCATATCTTGTGTATAAAAGAAACCATTTTTATATCCTGTAAATAAAAGAAGATATTCAAATAATAAAATAATAAACTATAAAATTGAATACTTTTTTGCTTACCTCACAATTTTAATTATACTTTTTGAATTATAAAATACTATTATTAAATATTTTAAAATGAAATGTAATGCATACTGAATGAAGATGCTGAGAGACAAGATAGAATGCAGTAAGCAATCAACATTACTTATCGCATTGTTTCTTGCTACACAACCATTTTCATATCCCATATATTTATAGGATGATACACCATCTCGAATATACATCTCGAATCTTTTCTGTATTTCCCTTTCAGCGATTCCAAACTATAAAAAATAGAAATCATTCTTATCATATAGCACAATTTTAGTAATATAAAATACTATTATTAAATATTTTAAAATCAAAATGAAATATAATGCATACAGGGTGAAAATGCTGAGAGACTGATGGCTGGTTTATGCTTCGGTCTTAATCTTAATCTTAAGAGTTGATAACGTAGAATGCTATAGGGGCGTTTATACTTCCCTAGTATGGGAACCCTAAACGCCTCTATGGCATTTTACATTATCAACTCTTAAGATTAGGATTAAGACCGAAGCATAAACCAGCCATGAGAGACAAGATAGAATGTAGTAAACAATCAACATTACTTACCACATTGTTTCTTGTTATTAATATATCATATGTGGTATTACGTTAGTTATCAATATTCTCTAATATATATATGGTGGCAGTTTTCTCAAAGTTATCCTGATCTTTCTCAAAGATAGCCCATTTCAAATGCAAGTTTGGTTTTTTAGAATGATACACCATCTCGAATCTTTTCTGTGTTATCTTCTTCCGGCGATTCCAAACCAAATAGTGCACATAACTATAACATAAAGTACTATTATTAAACGAAATAAAATGTAATACATACAAGATGAAAATGCTGAGAAACAAGATAGGATGCAGTAAACAATCAACATTACTTACTGCATTCTTTCTTGCTACGCAACCACTTTTTTATCTTGTATATAAAAGAAACCATTTTCATATCCTGTATATAAAAGAAGATATTAAAATAATAAACTATAAAATTGTACTTCTTTGCTTACCTCATTTCTTAAGTCGCTATTTTTCACTATCGTCGCCGCTAATAACAACTTTCGTTTATCGACATCACTTACTGTCGATCGATTATCGATCGCACATTTCTTCGCCCCTCACCGCAGCCCCTCTTGCCAACACTTCCTGAGCATCGCTAGCGCGATCTTACGTCGAATGCCTCAAACGGAGAATCTGAGCGGTCGACGACGACGTTTCTTACATGATATTTTTCACATTTTGACTTTGCATCGTAATAACTCGATTCATAGAGCATGTAGCTCAAAAATAAAAACACTTTTATTTCATAATTCGACCCCGCTCTATCGATTGAGACTACTTAGAAGTCGATCCGTTGAGCGGATATATGAAAACCAGAAATATTGAGTGCTCTCAACTGACCGACTCGCGTAATAAGACACGGTAGTGTCTGTCTTGTGCTTCCGCGAATTTAGCACAAGACACTACCGTGTCTCTTGATTACATGGTGTTTGGCAACATTTTTTTCAAATTAACATGTGTTTTCTTTACACCAATTGATTGATTATTCTGATTATTCTGTGCAAAAAATAACAAGATAGGATTACCGAAAACTGAATGTTTCTCAAGATATTTTTTGTCAAAAAGTTAATTTCAAACTAAATAATGTAAGAGAGATGCCTTTCACGAGCAGTAAATAAACCATAAATGATCATTTAAAAATAACACATGTTTATTATAGGTCAAACGCGTTTCGGTTTACAAAGCCCTCTTCAGTGACATCAAAAAATATAAATTCGTTAGACAAAACAAAAAAATTCAATTTTAACACATAATATATTATAGTTAAGGTACGCAATATATTCTTGTGGAGTTCGTCGTCGCAATTGTCTTCTTCGTGAACCAATAAATTAGATTATCCTCCCCCGGATTGGATATGTCCGTGGAGTGACAATTGGAGCGGACCGGTTCTAATCCGAATTGTATTTTTTCTTAGTGGTCATATGAGTTAAAATTAAGTTAAAATTTAGGCAACTAAAAATAGACTTATATTGTCTTCAAAGTGCAATGTAAAAAAAGTAATGAATGAACGCCCTCCTCCCTCTCCCCCCTCCTTCCCAATTGTTCCCCACTCTGTTTACTTTCCCAGTCATTATCGTATCCTTGATTAAAGGAAAAATTTTTTTAATAAAAAAATGACTTATTTATTTATTTATTTTATTTTTATTTTATATATTTTTATATATTTTATATATTTTATATTTTATTTATTTATATGTATTTATTTTTTTTACTGATTGACTTAATTATCTATTTTAAGCTTTATTTCTTTTTTTTAAATTTTATTTATTTTATGTATTTAATTTTTTTACTGATTGACTTATTTATCTATTTAAGCTTTTTTCTTTATTTAATTTTATTTATTTTATGTATTTTATTTTTACTGATTGACTTATTTATCTATTTAAGCTTTTTATATTTTTTATTTAATTTTATTTATTTTATTTATTTATTTTTTTACTGATTGACTTATCCATTTATGTAATCGCATTTAAGGGATCATCTACCATACTCCCCCTCCCTTCACCCCCCTCCCTGTCTAGTCACGGATGATGTTGGGGTGGCGCCCAGATCAATTCCAACTGTCATTAGCACTCTTAAGTTCGTACAGTGTAGACGCTTCCAGAAACAATAAGCTATATCCTGGATTAGAAATGTATTTCCATTTCTTCACCACTAACGGTAAGAATCAATAGTTCATCCGATTAATTTTTAAATATTATAATTTTTATTAGATAAACATGACTATAGATTTAATTCATTGACGCTAGACGGTTGGAATTACACTTAATCACTTTCGCGATTACTATGAAAATTTTATTATTTCAATGGTTAATACTTCAAATTCATTACTTTTTTTACATTGCACTTTGAAGACAATATAAGTCTATTTTTAGTTGCCTAAATTTTAACTTAACTTTAACTTATATGACCACTAAGAAAAAATACAATTCGGATTAGAACCGGTCCGCCACTCCAATTGTCACTCCACGGACATATCCAATCCAGGGGAGGATAATCTAATTTATTGGTTCACGAAGAAGACAATTGCGATGACGAACTCCACAAGAATATATTGCGTACCTTAACTATAAGTATTATGTATTGAAATTGAATTTTTTTGTCTAACGATGTTATATTTTTTGATGTCACTGAAGAGGGCTTTGTAAGCCAAAACGCGTTTGACCTATAATAAACATGTGTTATTTTTAAATGGTTATTTATGGTTTATTTACTGCTTGTGAAAGGCATCTCTCTTACATTATTTATTTTGAATACAAACGAGCATTGACAGGGATTTTTATTTATTGTTAATTTCAAACCTTATAACTTAAAAGGTACTCAAGAAAAATACTTTCTTATAGTGCTCTGGAAAGTTCTCGAGATATGCTACGAGAATAAGTAATGAAAAATAATAGGTTCCATTTAAGAAATTGAAGATGATCTTTAAATGACTATGTGATCTTCACATAACTATCTAAGATCAAATTTTTGCCACTATCTTCTCTCCCCTTTTAAGTCAAATGACTTTTATTTGAAACATTTTCTTGTACAATCAAAATTTAAAAAGTTATTGAGGTGGTAACTTAAAATGACTCACCCTTTATATATACAGGGTGTCCCAGAATAATAGGGACTATTTTTGTGCAGATATAGGGGACTAAACTGACAAGGGGAACAGAATTGGCCTCCTCCAATTTGGCTGAATTTTATATATGTTATAGTTCAGCCCTCCCACTAAATCGTGGTGAAAGGATACGATGCGCCTCTCAAGCATTCGCGAGAAAAACGCGTTCAAAGATTTCTATGTTGGTAATGTAACTTACCGAACGGTAAGTGTAGTTTGACAAGCAGCGGTGTGGTGTAGTAAGGCCTCGGACTAGAATGTTGCACGTTGCTGGTTCGAATTTTATAATTTTTTTTATTGTATTATATTGTATATGTTTTATTTTTAATATTTAATTCTAAAAATTAATGTATCAAACAATTTTACAAAATTTAAAAATATAATTTATATTTTTATACGTTGCGTTTCTTAAAATTAAAATTTAATTAACACACACACATATTTATTATTAATTGTAAATTATCATGCAATTTATATAAAATTTTTTTTTATAATAGGAGGAGAAAAAGGATAAGAAAATTTAAATTTTTATTATGTTTGCAACTATATTTTATTTTGTTCACAATAAGCAAAATCTATTCATTATCAGAATCAGAAACATCAGAATTACATATGTTGGGATGATATTTATCATAGAAACACGCAAAACATAATGTTTCTGTGCAATGAGCACATTGAATAAAACCTGTATTTTTACAGGCACATAATTTTTTTATAGTTGTTAATGGAAAACAAATATCATTTAAATCGAGAAATATCGGCCTATCTTTGATTAATTTAGATGCATGCCATGCATATAATATCATTGGTTTAAAAATAGGAGCACACAATTGATGCAACAATAAAGAATGGATTTTTATTGCATCTTCGCGCGTTCCAATTTCTCGCTGTTGTTCTAATAATGTTGGACAGTTTTGCAATTTTTTAATAAAATTTTTGACTTGCTGATAAAAATAGACGTCGCAGGGTTGGCAAATAGGAGTGCATTTAGGAGGAATTATTTTAACAGTGCATGACACTTTACCTGTTTCGTCTTCGAACATATCATATACTCGATGCGAATGAGTCTAACGGTCTTAAAACCGTTTAAACCTTACAGTGTCGCAACCACACAAAGAAAACAAGTTCTCAGGTAGCATTCGTATCGTATCGTTATACAACAACAGATGTCACCAAGGGGAAAACGAAATGAAGTTTATTTTATGTTAGTATTAGCACTTTTGTCTATGTATATTTAGCGCTACTGGGTTACTAATATCTTTTTGAAATGACTTTGTATTAAGAAATATAGAAATAGATATAATATTTTATTTTGTACAGCGCTTATTTGCATTTTGTTCGCGCCATTTTCTACAGCGCTTATTGTGCATATTTGTGTTCGCGCCACTTTTCTATTGTGTGGAGCCACTAGCGAGTGGCAGTAGAAGCTCGACGTGCCACGTCGAAACTTTTGAGTTGTAAAAAGGAAGGCCCAAGTGCCACGTCACAATAAACGTACAGTTATCAAATATAACTCAGCAGTAATTGTTTAAATAACCCATTAACTTGGGAAAGAAAGATACCGCTGCACAAGGTATCAACATATAGTCCTTCGAGCCAGGATTCGTACACAGGATCCGATATATAGAGAGAAATAAAGCGAACGACTTTAACCTCAAAAGGGAACGGCACGTTTTCCTCTCTCTCAAGACGCCCAGCGCAAACGATCGCATTCCAAGCGTTAAGGAAAAAGCGTATCGGTATACAATAAGCACAAAAAATCGCCACAAGCTAAATACATAACGCATAATAAACGGGTAAGATCGTTTCAATTCTTTCCTCGCATCAACGGAAGAAACATTTTCATTTCCGTTATATTCTTCCATATCGAGTCGCAATTACAAGATCTCGCAGTTCTTGGAAAATAGCTTTCGGTTGCGTTTTCTTATTAACCTCAAAATTTCGGAACAAATATTATTCAAGAAAAGAAGCCACATTAAGGCTAAATTAACTCGATTCATTAATTTTCTAAACGATTGCGTCAACGACGAGCAAAAAAGCAGGAAATGCCATCGCGATTAAAAAAAATTGAGACTATATGGAAGGAATTTGATGAAGTACAACTGAATTAGAAGATCTCAACGAAATTGAGCTAGAAAGTGGAGAACGTGATTCTTTTGAAAACAAATTTCATCGCTCAGTCACTACAGCCAAACATATAATTTCAACATTACAGGCAAATGCCATGCCACAAGAACAACAAGTTCAAACACTAAATCAGCCTATTAACATAATTCAGCCAAACAAAATGCGTCTTCCCACTATCGAAATCCCTAAATTCCACGGCAGATGGGAAGAATGGCTGCCATTTCGCGACATTTTCATTTCAATGATTCACAATAATGAAGCCCTGCCTGCCATAGATAAACTACATTATTTGAGATGGTCATTAGTAGGCGATGCGTACAAACTCATTGAATCATTGGAGGTAACAAACGAAAATTATTAAATTGCCTGGGAAATCATAAACAAACGATATAAAGACAACAAAACAATCATTCAAAATCACGTTCAAGCGTTAATAAATTTTCCATGCATTACAAAAAAATCATATTCTTCTCTTGGACAATTAGTCAACACAACATTGCAACATTTACGTACATTAAACCGATTGGAACAACCCACAGACAGTTGAGATACGCTACTCATCCAATTATTTATTCCAAAGTTAGATAGTCACACTAGACGAGAATGGGAATCCGAAAGAGCAGATAAAGAAGAGCTTCCAAGCATGGAGGACTTTATCAATTTTTTGGAAACAAGATGCTCCTTCCTAGACGCTTTAGCACGAGCTAGCACACTTAATCTATCAAAAAATGTACAGAGTCATTCGAAACAACACACTATTAAGCAAATTAATCAATTGCAAGCTCATCTCACCTCAGCTTAGAGAGCTCAATTTGTCCGGTTTGTCAAAACACACATAAAGTGTTCGAATGTCTTATATTTCGCAACATGTCAATTCAAGCTCGCATTGAGAAGGTCAGGAACAGTAAATTATGCTACAATTGTTTGAAACCATTTCATGGTAAAAAATGCACCCTAGGATCTTGTAAAAAATGTCACAAACATTATAATACTTTACTGCATGTAGACAAAACTGCCGATTCGAATGACCCTACCATAAAGGCTGAAGCAAATGAAAATGCTGCCAAGCAACACACCTCGAACTCTTTAGTGGAATCCAATAGCGTAAACTCTGTCAATATTAGCAATGCACAAAGTGTAAACAATTCTACGTCTTCTTGTCACACGCAAGGTTCCTTTTCGCACGTCTTGTTGTCGACAGCAATAATTCACGTCAGAGATCATTCCAACCATCTGCACAATTGTAGAGTCTTACTAGACTCAGGATCACAGCCTAATTTTATCTCATTGGAGCTATGTGAGCGCTTAATGTTGCCTCAACGCAACGCTGATATTGTCATAGATGGCGTCAATAACGTCTCATCCACATCTGAAAGGGAAACCACCGCTACCATACATTCCAGATTCAACAACTATCAAAAAACCTTATCGTTCTTAATCGTAAACAAGGTTACTAGCAAGATGCCAGCAATAACCATAGATGTGAATTCCTTTCAAATTCCGTCCAACATTAAGCTAGCAGATCCTACGTTTCATTTACCTGGCAAGATAGATGACATGATCTTGAGTTCAGAGATTTTCTGGAGGCTATTGTGCATTGGGCAAATACAACTAGGCAAGGCAAAACCAATTTTCCAAAAGACAAGGCTCGGTTGGATAGTGTCTGGAACCGCAAATTCGACTCCCAAGTCTAAGCATGCCGTGCAATGCCATATTGCTCACCAATCAACGTTACATGACCGCTGGAGAGATTCTGGCGACTTGAAGAGCTGCAAGCGAAATTGCACCTGACAGCAGATGAGCAGAAATGTGAAGAGCATTTCCAAAAAACACATTCACGGCAGAAAGATGGAAGGTTTATCGTGATGCTTCCGCTAAAGGACAATTACACTCAACTGGGTGAATCCTATGACACAGCCAGGCGCAGATTCTTCAGCGTAGAAAGAAAATTATCTAAGCAGCCTGAGCTCAAACGGCACTACGCAGCCTTTATGCAGGAATATATGGACCTAGGCCACATGAAGCTTCTTTCAAATCCTGTTGATGAGCACATAAAATCAAAGGACAATGACATCTCATATTATTTGCCGCACCACGCCGTCATCAAGCCTGATAGTGACACCACACGCCTGCGAGTCGTCTTTGATGCGTCATCAAAAACTAGCTCCGGTTTGTCGCTAAATGATGTTCAGATGGTAGGGCCCACTATTCAGCAAGACCTATTCAGCATCATAATGCGTTTTCGCCAACACGCTTATGCCGTTTCAGCAGATGTATCAAAAATGTACAGGTAAGAGTAAGTCAAGAGCAATGTAAATTACAACGCATATTATGGAGGTTCGATCCAGAGGAAGAGATACAAGTATACGAACTTCAAACTGTCACTTATGGAGAAGCCTGTTCAGCTTTTCTGGCTATTCGTTCACTCCATCAAGCGGCGAGAGATTTACAGCAACAATATCCAAAGGGAGCCGAAATAATCATGCGAGACTTTTATGTTGATGACCTCCTGACGGGCAGCAACGACATCAATGATCTTGTACAGCTCAAGGAAGACATCGTAACGATTCTTCGATCCGCTAAATTCGAACTTCACAAGTGGAAATCTAATCACTCTTTATTGGCTATTCACAAAGGTAAACCCACAGTGCGATTGGGAGACACAAAGGTTCTCGGACAATTGTGGGATACTCGACAAGACTTGCTACTCTGCACTACCGCAGCAACCAAGCAGTTAAAAGGGGCAACAAAGAGACAAGTGTTATCTTGCATCGCTCAAATATTTGATCCCCTAGGACTGCTAGGGCCGGTAACCATTACATCCAAGATAATCATGCAGGAGTTATGGCAAGCTAAGCTAGGCTGGGACGAATCACTGCCCACTCAGCTTCATACTCGTTGGACACAATGGTACAATAAAATATCGCATCTAGATCATCTACAGATACCACGTCGCATATTATGCAAAAATCAACGCGCATAGAACTACATGGATTTTGCGACGCCTCTGAGCGCGCGTACGGTGCATGCATATACGTAAGAAGCACAGATAATACTCAAGGTCATCACGTCAGATTACTATGTGCCAAATCTCGTGTGGCGCCCCTAAAGGTTGTATCGCTCCCGCGGCTCGAGCTTTGCGGCGCGCTGCTGTTGTCACAATTATATCAACGAACGATAGAGGCTCTAACCATAGAGTTCGACAGCATACATTTTTGGTGTGACTCCACCATAACGCTCTCGTGGATAGCGAGCGATTCCGGCAAATGGTCCATCTTTGTCGCCAACCGTGTGGCAGAGATTCAAAGATTGTCGGCAGGGACAATGGTATCACGTACGCTCAGAATCAAACCCGGCAGACATCCTCTCAAGGGGAACGAATCCAGACGAAATTCAAGCAAACAAGCTTTGGTGGAACGGTCCTCTTTTCTTACAGGAAGACTATCACGAAATCTTAAACAAATGTCCACAACCTAAGTTGAGCGAAGAACTACCCGAGATACGAAAAAGAGCCATCACTCTCGCAGCAACGCAGGACATAAAAGATACAAACATCATTGAAAGGTTCTCCTCATTAGTAAGGCTCAGACGTGCGATTGCATACTGCCTACGCTTCGTCCACAACTCAAGGCAAGGAGCAAGACATAAAGACGACCGCAAGACTGGACCTTTGCAAGTAGAGGACCTCGAACGCAGCATGATTAGTATTTTACGCATGGCACAGAAAGAAGAATACTCCAAGGAAATACGACAGCTGCTCCAGGGGCAAGAGTTACACTCGAAAAGCAAATTACTTTCACTTCGCCCTTTTCTGGATAAAAACGGCCTACTGCGTGTCGGAGGACGGTTACAAGAAGCTCACTTAGATTATAATCAAAGGCATCCCATAGTTTTACCTAAAGGACATCATCTAACACGCCTAATCATAATGGAAGAGCACTTAAAAAACTTACATACCGGAGTGCAATCTCTTCTGGCTATAATACGCACACGCTATTGGCCTATATCAGGGAAAAATATAATCAGAAAGGTGCTGCACAAATGTATAGTTTGCTGCAGATCTCGCGCCTCTCCTGCAGAACAGCTAATGGGCAATCTGCCTTCGTCACGAGTCCTGCCATCGCCCCCCTTTTTCAAAAGCGGAGTGGATTACGCGGGGCCTTTTACTATCAAAATCAGTCGCAACAAGACGGGCAAAGCTTATCTATGCGTTTTCGTGTGCTTTGTCACAAAGGCTATACATATAGAGGTCGTATCGGATCTAAGTACTCCGGCGTTCTTAAATGCGTTAAAAAGATTTATAGCTAGGCGCGGAAAATGTATGTACATCTATTCCGATAACGGCACGAATTTTGTAGGAGCAAATAACACGCTAAGGGAAATGTATCATTTAGTCAATTCAAACAGTACAAAAATTCACGATTTCCTCGCTGAACAAGCCATCAAATGGCAGTTCCTTCCTCCGCAGTCACCTCACATGGGAGGTCTGTGGGAATCCGCGGTCAAAGCTGTCAAAATTCGTCTCGCAAAAATCATAGGTCCTACGCCCTTAACTTTCGAGGAGCTGGCGACCGTAGTCAGTCAAATAGAGGCTATCTTGAACTCCAGACCGATCACTCCGATGTCGGCGGATTCCGCTGATTTTGAAGCTTTGACCCCTGGCCATTTCTTAATTGGTCGTCCACTAGTTGCGATCTCGGAACCCGACGTCACAGAGCTTAATGTGAATCGTCTCAACCGTTATCAGCTTTTGGAACAAATGAGACAAAACTTCTGGAAGCGATGGTCAGATGAATATCTAACGCAACTGCAGCAAAGACACAAGTGGAACAAGCGTCACGAGCCAATAAGCAATGGTACTATGGTAATTTTACGAGAACCGAATACTCCGCTTATGCGTTGGCGTCTGGGTCGAGTGACAAATGTATATCCGGGCAAGGATGGTCTAGTCAGAGTAGTGGACGTAAAGACTAGCACCGGCACGTAGCAGCGTTCACTAAATAAAATCTGTGTCTTGCCTGTTCAAGAATAGATTTGCGTTGAAAGCAAGAGCTTTCAAGGCCGGCGATATTTGTTTAGTGTTAACATGCGTTATTTGTAAATGAAGTTTATTTTATGTTAGCATTAGCATTTTGTCATGCATATTTAGCGCATATTAATTTTGTTACTAACAAGGGGAACACCAGAATTGGCCCCCTCCGATTTGGCTGAATTTTATATATGTTATAGTTCAGCCCTCCCACTAAATCGTGGTAAAAGGATACGATGCACCTCTCAAGCATTCGCGAGAAAAACGCGTTTAAAGATTTCTGTTGGTAATGTACCGAACGGTAAGTGTAGTTTGACAAGCAGTGGCGTGGTGTAGTGAGTAAGGCGTCGGACTAGAATGTTGCTGATTCGAATCTTACTTTTATAATTTTTTTTTTTTTGTATTATATTGTATATGTTTTATTTTTAATATTTAATTCTAAAAATTAATGTATCAAACAATTTTACAAAATTTAAAAATATAATTTATATTTTTATACGTTGCGTTTCTTAAAATTAAACCATCGCAACCACACAAAGAAAACAAGTTCTCAGGTAGCATTCGTATCGTATCGTTATACAACAACAGATGCCGTCACCAAGGGGAAAACGAAACTTGTGACGGCAAGAATAAAAATTATTTTAAGAATAAAATATAATTTTAAATATATTTATTACATAACAAATAAATTTTAGTTTAATAACGTAAATTTACAATGACAATTTACAAATAATAATAAATATATGTGTGTGTTAATTAAATTTTAATTTTAAGAAACACAACGTATAAAAATATAAATTATATTTTTAAATTTTGTAAAATTGTTTGATACATTAATTTTTAGGATTAAATATTAAAAATAAAACATATACAATATAATACATTTAAAAAAACAAATTATAAAGGTAAGATTCGAACCAGCAACATGCAACATTCTAGTCCGACGCCTTACTCATTACACCACGCTGCTGCTTGTCAAACTACACTTACCGTTCGGTACATTATCAACATAGAAATCTTTGAACACGTTTTTCTCGCGAATGCTTGAGAGGTGCATCGTATCCTTTTACCACGATTTAGTAGGAGGGCTGAACTATAACATATATAAAATTCAGCCAAATCGGAGGGAGCCAATTCTGGTGTTCCCCTTGTAAGAATATTTACATTTTTATTTTGTACAGCGCTTATTTGTGTTCGTGCCATTTTCTATGGCATATTTGTGTTCGCGCCACTTTTCTATTGTGTGGAGCCACTAGCGAGTGGCAGTAGAAGCTCGACGTGCCACGTCGAAACTTTTGAGTTGTAAAAGGGAAGGCCCAAGTGCCACGTCACAATAAACGTACAGTTATCAAATATAACTCAGCAGTAATTGTTTAAATAACCCATTAACTTGGGAAAGAAAGATACCGCTGCACAAGGTATTAACAGATACAGAGTTCCGACGGCAAATGATACAGAGTTCCGACGGCAAAACTAGGTGTTCGACACGACACTCTCGACAACGCCACGATCGCTTTATAAGTTCGACGCAACGCTCTTCTTTTCGACACGACAGGTTTATTCACGACTCGACAAGTAAGTTCTCGACACGACAGACTTCCCTTCGACACGACGGTTTAATTCTCGACTCGGCAGATTTGGTTTCGACACGACAGAGTTATTCTCGACTCGACAGATTTATATTCGACTGACTGACTTGCCCGTCCGGCGACAAGTGCCGGCTTGGAATTCGCAAGTAGCGAAGCTCACCTGCTCCGCCCCTTCTCCAAGGTTCGCGATCGCTATTGTCGCCGGCGCTTTAGCGCCGCGACACGCATTCCACAAATATCGTGTAATTACAGCGCCGATTTCGGCCGCTGCGCGCTCGGTAGATGGTGCCATCTTTCATGTTCCTTAAGAATAAAATATAATTTTAAATATATTTATTACATAACAAATAAATTTTAGTTTAATAACGTAAATTTACAATGACAATTTACAATTAATAATAAATATGTGTGTGTGTTAATTAAATTTTAATTTTAAGAAACGCAACGTATAAAAATATAAATTATATTTTTAAATTTTGTAAAATTGTTTGATACATTAATTTTTAGAATTAAATATTAAAAATAAAACATATACAATATAATACAATAAAAAAAAAATATAAAAGTAAGATTCGAACCAGCAACATGCAACATTCTAGTCCGAGGCCTTACTACACCACACCGCTGCTTGTCAAACTACACTTACCGTTCGGTACATTACCAACATAGAAATCTTTGAACGCGTTTTTCTCGCAAATGCTTGAGAGGCGCATCATATCCTTTTACCATGATTTAATGGGAGGGCTGAACTGTAACATATATTAAATTCAGCCAAATCGGACCAATTCTGGTGTTCCTCTTGTGAGTCGAAAAGTTCTCTATCATTTTACAATTTTCCCGATAGTTAAGGAGGAATAATTCATTACATGTGGCGGTCGTAGCTCAGAATAATGTGCGTTGTCTTAACGAGCCGAAGACCCGAATTTAAATCCGACCAAGAATCGTCGTATTTATTTGATCGCCACATTGTGGAAAGACAATGGCAAACCACTGAGAATATATGGGAGGGGGGCCTGCCTCCAAATAATAACAGGCACTCACCAACATGCCTGGCGTTTTAATGTCAAAAACCTTCCAAATGGAAGAGGCCTAAATGTCCAGGAGTGGACGTCTACAGGCTGAAGAAAAAGAATTCATTATAATAAATTACTGTGTTAGTCCGGCCTACCGCCAAATGCCAGTGTGCGGCGACATGTGGCTGCATAGCATTCTGACTCAGACGGGGGAGAGAGGGGGGGGCACGCGTCAGTCGTGCGTTGCTGCTTGTAATAAACAATTCCCCGTACACCTCGATCGTTGGACGGCCGCAGCTCGCGCCCTGACATTCGGCAGTAGACCAGGCTAATACGGTAATTTATTATTATAATGAATTACTCCTTAACTATTACGAAAATTGCAAAATGGTAGAGGACTTTTCAACTCAATTTAGTCCCCTATATCTGCACACGAAAATTGTCCCCATTATTCTGGGACACCCTGTATATGTATAACTAATTATGAATTATAAGATTTTAAGTTTAAGAAGAAGATTAATACATCGATTATTATTCTACATTGATTATGTATAATAAATCAAGATCCTTTTTTTTGCAGATTGTAGAGACCTCCGTAGTGTTGGTATCATTATTCGCGACATCGGATCACGGTATCATTATACAGGACGTGAAGCCGATTGCTGATGAAAATTGCCGATTGCTAGGTGTGCGCTCACCGCACATCATTATTTTAAATTCTGAAAAAAGTTTGAATAAAAGCAGCAAGATTATGTGGTTATTAATGAGAGACTTTGAGGAACTGGGAGAGTGTGATTCCATTACCAAGAAAGCAGTGATGGACTTTAGTTATCATATTAGTGTGACGAACATGGAGGAGGCTTTTAAAGCCATTAAATCTATAAAGAATGAGGCCGTCTGGAAAAGTCTGGCCAAAATGTGCGTAAAAACAAAGCAGTTGAACATGGCTCTCCTTTGCCTAGGTCATATGAAACAGGCCACTGCCGTGCGGGCTTTACGTGAAGCGATGCAGGACGATACTTTAAGCTTAGAAGCACAAGTAGGAATTTTGGCTGTTGAGCTCGGCCTGCATGTAAATTTTTAAATATATAAACACGTTTTTAATATGCTGATGAACATATCCAAAATACTGTATTGATTGTATGATACTCTAAACCACAGACTGATGCTGAACGTCTATTCCGAGAAACAAAACGTCTAGATCTGCTAGGACAGTTGTACGAGGCACAGAATAAGTTCAAGGAGGCGATCGAATTGGCAAGTAACGAGAATAGGATTCGCGAGAAAACGAGTTACTACAATTATGCTTGCGCGTTGGAACAGCAAGGTAAAGTGGCGGAGGCTATCGATATGTACACAAAAGCCGATTGCCATCAATTTGAAGTGCCCAGAATGCTCTTGACGAGACCTCGAGAGTTACTCACATATCTGAATAATTCCGAAGAATCGTAAGTAACGTAATCTAATGGTATTAATTGCATGTGGTATTAATTGCGATTGAAAAAAATTAGTTATAATGCAATCAGATTGATATCGTTACAGGGAGATTAAAAATTGGCATGCCCAATACACTGAATCGACCGGCGATATGGAGACCGCTTTACATCTTTACGAACAAGCAAAAGATATTTTGTCGATGACGAGACTGCTCTGTTACTTCAGCAGAGAGGATGAAGTATGTGAACTAGTGACTAGAACAAATCATGCTGCAGCAGCATATCATCTTGCTGCGCATTACGAGTCGAAGAATAACATCACACGAGCGATTCATTTCTACACGGTTGCTAAAGCTTATACCAATGCGATACGACTGTGCAAGGTAAGACGTTCAATGTTCAAAAACTTTGTTTGTAATGTTTTATTTATCTTGTTTTGAGTTGCTTGATAACAGTTAATAAGTCTTTGATATTTATTATTTGTAGGAGCATGACATGCTAGAAGAACTATGGCCATTGGCTATACTGGCATCACGACACTCGCAAATAGACGTTGCCAAATTCTATGAGGACAACGATCAACCGGATCGCGCGATACTGTTGTATCATAAGGCTGGTCTTTTACATAAAGCTTTGGATGTTGCGTTCAGAACGCGACAATACAGCGCGTTGCAACTGATTATCATGGATGTGAACGCGGATTCTGATCCGGCATTGATCCACAAGTGTGCCGATTACTTTATACAGAACGACCAAATTGACAAGGCAGTCAATCTACTCGCAACGGGCAGAGATTATATGACTGCTTTGGATCTGATTCAACAGCATAATGTCGTGCTGAACGAAGAGCTTGCGGAGAAGTTGACGGTTGAGAAAGGGAACGATGATAACGCGGAGCGCGAACGTACGAGGATTTCTACGCTCGAGAAAATCGCGGAGATCGCCTTTGATCAGGGAAACTATCATCTCGCAACTAAGAAATTCACACAGGCCGGAAATAAACTGCGTGCTATGAAAACATTACTCAAGTCCGGAGATACTGAGAAGATCTGCTTCTTCGCGCAGGTTTCAAGAAATCGCGAGATCTACATTATGGCAGGCAATTATTTGCAGTCTCTGGATTGGCAAAATCAACCGGAGATTCTGAAGAACATAATCAATTTCTACTCCAAGGGCAAGGCTTTGGATCTGTTGGCAAATTTTTATGTGGCATGTGCACAAGTAGAGATCGATGAGTTTCAAAATTATGAGAAAGCATTGGACGCTCTGAATCAAGCTAACAGATGTCTGTGCAAAGTAATGACACCACGAGATCCTGATGTTCACAATCGGGCGGTGGAGCTGGTGAATAATAGAATATCGGCTATTAAACGCTATTTGGATATTAAAAGGTAAGTCGGAGAAGCTAATTCTGAATTCGCAATGCATAATAATGACAGTGAGAAATTAAACAGTAGATAAATAAAATAAAAATTTGTTATATACAGGGTGAATTCTAAGTAAGCACAAAAAATATAATGGAATATTCCTTTGTTTATGAAGAAATATCTTATAAACTTAAAGTATTTTTTTTTTATTATGACTTAACCGAAGCGTGCAATCTGTACGATTACAACAAGCAACTCTCATACGTGACTGCGGAATCTTGAGGTGAATTGAGAAAGAATTTAATCCATTGATTAATGCTCTATGTGTGAAATTTTAAAATGTAGACTAGACGATAATCGTTATAGTCTGATGGGTAGTGTCAGGATGCTTTGTTTCTTGAGCCCTTTGAATTTGAACTTGTCATTGGTTACAATGTTAGATGCAAGTGCATTTAGATGATTATGTAGTCTTTTTGGTAATTATTACAGTATTACGGACCCTCGGGTGACCTTGACCTTGACACATGTCAAGGTCATTCTCCTGAGTGACCTCCGGAAGGTTTTAGCCCTCGGTCATTACTCGTTAAAAAGTTATAAACAAAAGAAGTTTCACGATACTTTGTGTGTATATACCTTCATATTACATTCTTCACTAAGCATATATTGTCCCTATTATTCCTACTGTTATTGATATTATGACTTTTAAACGATTTTCGAAAATAAACCAGTATACAATAGGTTTTCATACAGATAACATTCTGATTATCTGTCTCAAAATGAAATTCTATAAATTTCTTGTTTTAACAACGAGATACGACGAATTATTACTCGAAGTCTACACAACGTAAAACATAGGTTTGCGTAAAAAATTGCAAACCCATGTGGAACCTCACTTTGCATTGAAAAGTGTACGCGTGGAGGCAGTGTGTTCCACCCCTCTCCCTTACGGGGGGCTCCGCTACCGAGAAACTACACACATAAGTGTGAGTGGAACTCGCTTTACTCAGTTTACAACTTTCCACACGAAGCGAGTTCCACCCACACTTATGTGTGTAGTTTCTCGGTAGTGGAGCCCCCCCGTAGGGGGGGGGGCGGAACACACTGCCTCCACGCGTACACTTTTCAATGCGAAGAGAGGTTCCACATGGGTTTGCAATTTTTGACGCGAATCTATGTTTTACGCGTTTTCACTCTTACACCATATTTCAAATTATGCGCTAACTTAGAATTGTGTAGACTTCGAGTAATGAGCCTAATTAAAGCAGTGAATTAACAAAAAATTATTTTATTAATATTAATGTATATTTTATTCATTGATATTTATATTTATGGGATACATAATAGACATTATTTCGAAAAAAGCATCTAATCGTTCGTCAAAGTCAAATGCTTTTTTAAACATAAATTTTGCTATGTAATGATTAAACTAATAATTCATCGTATCTCGTTGTTAAAGCAAGAAATTCATAAAATTTCATTTTGAGACGGATGATCAGAATGTTATCTGTACGAAAACCTATCGTATACTGGTTTATTTATACTGGTTTCGAATATCGTTTCAAAGTCATAAGAAATATCAACAACAGTGGGAATAATAGAGACAATCTATGCTTAGTGAAGAATGTAATATGAAGGTATATACACACAGTATCGTGAAACTTCTTTTGTTTATAACTTTTTAACGAGTAATGACCGAGGGCTAAAACCTTCCGACACGTCACTCAGGAGGATGACCTTGACAACATATGTCAAGGTCAAGGTCATCGGAGGGTGGTCCGTAATACTGCATAACTACCGTCTTTTTTTATACCTTTTGCTGAAAATGTTAATTTCTTTTCTTACAGTATTGATCTTGAGGTCGTTGAGAATGTACTTGTTGCTGACGTAGTATGGTATGTCTAACTGGTTCTGAGTATTTTAGTTTGGAAACGTTCTATGATTTCTATATTGTTGTTACTAACCGAGCCCCACAGTTGGATACCATATGTCCAGACTGGTTTTAGTATTGTTTTTTATATTGCTATTTTACTGACAATTTGGATTTTCTTCCTGCGAGCCAGTACATATTTCTCAGTTGTGCATCTAGCTGCATTCTCTTTGACTATATGTTCTTCCTCCAAGTGAGTCTACAGTCTATGTGCATTCCCAAGTATTTGGCGTCGTTTGCTTGTGGAATTTTGTGACCATTTAACTGAACTGGTGGGCAAGTTTTTTCTCTTAGTGTAAAGGTGACTTGAACAGATTTTGTTTCGTTTGCTTTTATTCGCCATTTTCTGTACCATTCTTCGAATTTTGTCAGACTTCTTTGTAGAGTTTGTGAAGCGGTTTCGGGGTTCTGGTATGTAGCCAGAATAACCGTGTCATCCGTGTAAGTGGCGGTCAGTTTCTCTGTTGGCAGAAAGGTCGGCGGTATATAAAACATAGAGAATTGACCCAAGACTACCCTCTGGAACTCCTGGCTTAATTGGATGTAGCTTAGAGGTGTTTTCATTATATTTTACTTCAAAACATCTGTTTTGAAGGTAAGATCTTAGTACTAAGTATAATGGTTGCGGGAAGGTATTTTTAATTTTAAGCAACAGTCCTTCATGTCACACTTTGTCGAAGACTTGACTGATGTCTAAGAATACTAAAAATACTACTGTGCAATATTTTTTGTTTTTGAGTGTTTTACTGATGGCGTTTACGACTCGATGAATTTGTTCGATGCTTGTTCCATGCTTTTCTCTGAATCCAAACTGGTGATCAAATATTACATGAGTTAGATATGGTATTATGTAGATCAATAAAAGTTTTTTAAAATTTTGGAGAGAACAGGTACCAGACTTATTGGTCCGTAGGATTCTTACCAGGTTTGGAGATTAATATAATCTGCACAATCTTCCACTGGCTGGGATAACGACCTGTTCTTAAAATTGCATTATATATGTTGGTAATTAGCACTATCGGCTTGTTAGGTAATCTCTTCAAGATTGACGCTGTGATGGAATCATAGCCTGATGCTTTTTTTGAGTCAAAGGATATAATAATTTGCAGGATTTCTTTGGGACTTATTGGTTTTATTCGCATGTCCATTTGTAGCGGCAACTCGAGGGAGTCTAAAATTTCGTTATCTTTTTCTTTGTTAAGTGGGGATGGAATATTAGCTGAAGATAGTCAGCAAATAGATCAGCTTTTTCTTGGTCGCTCCTCGTCCAACTTCCATTATTCATACGCAATGGTGGTACATGATTTGTCGGACGCCGTAGATTTTTGGTTACTTTGTACAGCGAATAGTTGTTACTCTTACAAGGAAGGTGTCGGAAGTGTCCCCCTCCGATTTTGATGAGTTTCTAATATGTTGTTCTCCAGATTAAAATAGGGGATACGTTTTTTTTTATACGTGCCCATACGGCCTTTTAGGGAGTGAAACACCCCTTTGAAAAAAATCGGTTTTTCTCTTTTGGAGCGAATATCTCCGAAACTAAGAAAGATAGAACAAAAATTCAAACTGGGTATTAAATGGCTTGATGAGTACTATAAAATAATGTAAAAAAATTTTTTTATTTTTTTTTATTTTTTAAAAAACCTTGCTCCTCTAACTTTTTTTTCAAAATTTTGAATTTTTGTTTTCACCAAATTAAAGGTTATTTTTTTACGAATTCATCCATGTATATTAAAGTTATGTTTCGTAATATCATTTTTAAGAATTAATTATAAACGCCTCCGTACATACGCTATTTGTGTCGGTCCATGCGCTCGATCTCTTCGCGCAACGCATTCTCCTGTAATCAAAAGATGACGAATATACTTGGAGGACATATCCATATATAATCACGAAAGTTTTCATCACATATAGCTTGAGCACTTATATAAAACTTAAAACAAGTTTAAAGGTCTATAAGACGAATAATTTTATCGTTGGAGGAAATATAAAATGCCGTCGCTTTGCGAGCATCAGTTTAATACGTAACATCGTACATTTTATTGTGTACCGTTAATTAAATTGTGTGAACTATTAATCGTTGTAGTTTTATAGGTATTAATATTTTGTAAATATTGTCTGTTAATATGTATCTATTAATGTTTATATATATATATATATATATATACAGGGTGTTTCAGAACTGGCGGAAAAGTTTTTAATAACAGATTTTTTATAAGATTCTAAGTCGAAAAGTCCTGTACCAAAAAGTGATGCGATGAATAGAATTTGAATGGTGAGGCATTAAAGTTGACGTATGGAAGTGCATGAAATTTGCGCGGTCAGGATCGGCGCAACCGAGTTCGGCATATGTTTCACTCATAACTCGTATACCGCGACAATTTGTGTTTCTCATTATTCTACATTATTCCGCTATTCGTAAAATGAATTTTCTAATCATCTTATTAATAATGATAGTTATCTTTATTATAGTTATTTTTATTATAGTTATCTTTATTATAGTTATCTTTATGATAGTTATCTTTATCTTTACATTTGTTATGATTGGTTTTATTTATAAAAATTGTAACAATTCTTCTTAAACAAATAAAAAATTATTAATGTTAAAAACTGCAATAAGTTCGTAATCAAAATACATAATTATTAATTAATAAAGATAACTATCATTATTAATAAGATGATTAGAAAATTCATTTTACGAATAGCGGAATAATGTAGAATAATGAGAAATACAAATCGTCGCGGTATACGAGTCATGAGTGGAACATATGCCGAACTCGGTTGCGCCGATCTTGACCGCGCAAATTTCATGCACTTCCATACGTCAACTTTAATGCCTCACCATTCAAATTCTATTCATCGCATCACTTTTTGGTACAGGACTTTTCGACTTAGAATCTTATAAAAAATCTGTTATTAAAAACTTTTCCGCCAGTTCTGAAACACCCTGTATATATATATATATACAGGGTGTCCCATTATAAAACATCCAGTCGTGTTATCCCTTGACTTATATGATGTCAAATTTCGTATAATTCGAGGTACGCGCCTTGAATTTCAAGGTCTCACATACGACCGACTTTCTACCCGCAAATCACCATAGAGTTCCATTTGTGTCATTGGAAAACCTTTTGATTAATACTTTCTTCTCATCTACAATTATAAACCCATGATTCTTAAGAATTTGCGGAACAGATTGCGCACTTTCAAATCTCTTATTGAGTTTTCTTCTCATCTTCTCATGGTCACTTTTATTGAAATAAAAAATATTTATATTCTTAAAATGTTTTCTGGCCCAATTAAAAAGAGCTTGAGGTGTCAATAATGCATCATGTGGCTTAGCAATAAGACTTACTCTATAAGCCTCTCTTTTAAATGTAGCACCGATTCCATCGTAAGCACTTTTACCGTGAGCTGTTGCACTATAGTGCCACTCTGCTTGAACATTGAAATCCTCTTTATGATTCTTTAAGTTAGCAATCTGTTGAAGATTCTAGCATCTTACTATCTTATAATGAACATTCGAGAATTCGTTCGCTTTCTCTTCGAGTTGTTATTTCTTGTGAGCAAGTCGTTTCGAAGGTGTTTTTGCTCTCGTGCGTTAGCCCCGCAAGAAACGATAGAAAAAACGCATAGTTTCGCTTCCTAACGAGCATCGCAATTGGTAGCTTGTTGCCAGGCTGGCGATGTCGATCGCTGATAGGTTGATTATTCGGCGGTTAGAGTCGCGGATCCGCGAATTCTATCGGTTTAGCCGGAGTAAGAGAACGGAGCATCGAGAGTGCGGACGTACGCGAGACATCCTCGAAGTTATTTTATCGGCGCTTAACGATCGTGCGAGCGAGACTGTAACCAAAGATTGCCGGATTGGAAAAAAGGCCATTAATTAAGAGCGAGTGTTAATAATTGCTCTTCACCCACGCGCGGACGAATCGGCGGAAAAAATAAACATCTTCTATCTGTTACGAGAGATCGAAGGCTCTTGTACAGATTGAATGGTCCTTCGAGCCGGATAAAGCATTTCGCGCGTAAGACTTAAAGTTATTTGGCTGATGTTTGTTAACGTGCATGTACGGTGCCGCAACTACATTACGAGTGCTCGTTCTCTCGCGTCGTCTGTCCTTTACCCGCTTGCGTTAGCGGATCGACATTTTGGTGAGCGCGAGTGAGTTAGATAGACACAGGTATCTCGCCGGCCGCTCCGCTCCAACTTGTGCCGCCCGTGTCGCACACGCACGGCACGTGCGTCGAAGGCTCTCGGCGAATTCTTTCGCGTGTACGCGCCCTACTGACTCTTACAAAACGCAATCACAAGACTCTCGCCCAGTGCAACCCGTCGTGAGAATTCAGTCGGGTTAGTGCCTTACTCCGTCGACGCCACTATCACGCGTCTCGCATTCCGCAAATCTACGCTGCGGTGCGAATCTTGACGGCTCTGTGTGTCATAATCACTTACGACGCCGCTATCACGCGTCTGAGACTCTTTCGTGTTCACCACGTGAACATCGGTAACGCGTTGTGGACAATATTTCGTGTTTCCACTCGTGTGCTAAGTGCTTTGCTCCGTCGACGCCGCTATCACGCGTCTCGCATTCCGCAAATCTACGCTGCGGTGCGAAAATTGACGGTTTTCTGTGTTGTAAATGCTGACGGCGCCGCTGTCACGCGTCTCAGTGACTCTTTCCTTGAACTATTAGAAAAGGGAAACTTTCGTATATTCGTGACCGTCCGGGTCTTTCTCATCAACATGTCGGACTTACGAAATTTGCTGATTGAGCAAAATACCACAATCGACTCGCTCAAGCGAGTAATCGTGAACTTCAAGAAATTGTCAAAAGCCAACATCACGCTTCCGAAGACGCAAGGGCGCCTCAAGCATTTGTCACTCTGGGCTTCCTGTCATAGCTTGCACGTCAAAATTCTGCAGATCGCAACTGCCGAGGAGCAGAAGACCCTGCCTTATCTTTCGCTTGGTGAATTCCTGACCGCTGAGGAAATCTACCAGGACACGGCTGATACTCTTCAGGAAACGATAAGTCGACTTTCTCACCCTCACAGCGATGACGTTAATCATAGTATTGATTCCTTCATTCGTGACTCGAACAACAATTGCTTTAAGCTGCCTCGAATCTCGCTCCCAAAATTTTCCGGTAAATTAACAGAATGGGAGAGCTTTCGCAATACCTTTGAGTCTCTAGTAGTCAATAATGACACGCTCTCCAATATTCAAAAATTTCACTATTTAAAAACAAGTGTCATCGGTGATGCTGCGCTAAGAATTAATAATTTACGAATTTCTGACGCGAACTATGAGTCAGCATGGCAATTGTTAGTCGATGAATATGACGACAAACAAACGTTGATACATTCGCATTTGCATGCGTTCGTTAGTCTGCCTACCATGAAAACAGAGAGCGTGAGCGAACTTAGAAAATTACGCGACACAGTGGCTGCATCGATAGCTGCATTGAGTAATCTTGGGCGTCCGGTCGATCAGTGGGACGATATTCTGGTTTATTTTATTGCTCAAAAGTTCAGCGCGAGAACTCGGAGTGAATGGAACTTGAAACGTTCCACGACAAATGCGCTACCGTCTTACAAAGACATTAACGATTTCTTAACGCTTCGTATTCGTGGATTATCGGATTTTCACGAGCGATCGACAGATATAGGTCGTTCCAAAGCTGAGAAACCGCATTCTTCTGTCAATAATGTCTCCGTTATTAAATGCGTTTGCTGCTCGGGCAGTCATCCCGTTTCTAAATGCGAGGATTTTCTAAAGAAATCTGCCGCTCAACGCAGTGCTCTTGCACGCCAACATAAGATTTGTTTCAATTGTTTACGGTCAGGCCACTTCACCCCCAAGTGTCCTAGTAAATATCGATGCACGCATTGTAGTCGCTCACATCATTCTTTGTTACACTCAGTAAATAGCGAAAACTGGGATATTACCGAAAGTTCTAACTCGACGAAAGCGAAAGGTGTCTCTTCCGCGACGTTAAACACACTATCCGCTTCTAGCGAAGCGCCCGTTGCGAGTGTGCTGACAGTACAAACGCCGAGCGTCGTTACGCCAAAAATCCTTCTCGCGACCGCGTGGGTTGACTTTCACACCTCAGAAGGTCGTTGCTTTAAGGTGCGTGCGTTACTGGACCAAGGGTCCACGTATAGCTTCATTTCCGAATCACTCTGTCAGATACTGCGCACGAAAAGGAAGCGAACCGATTTACAAATAAGATGTTTTGGAGAAAACTTTATGGGTTCCGCTAAATCGCATGTCACGCTGCAATTAACGCCTTGCACCAAATCAAGGCCTGCGTTTCCTTTGAATGCCTACGTATTTCCGCGCCTCACGTCGTACGCTGCGTCGTGAATTCAGCCTGTCATGTCGTGGCCTCATTTAAGAGACTTATCACTCGCCGATCCTGACCCCTCGAGTCATCATCGAATACATCTTTTGATCGGAGCAGATCTTTATGGCTCACTTCTGATGAACGACCTGCGTCAAGGTCCGCTCGGTACTCCCACCGCTCAATTGACCTCTCTTGGCTGGATTTTGTCCGGTCCTACCGGCGGTTGTACCAAATCTGCTTCTGAGGAAGCTTCAGTTTTGAATTGCGTTTTGGAGCAAGAAGTTAGCTCGTTGCTTCAAAAATTTTGGGAGGATGAGGAGATTTCTCTGCCGATTCCTCTTACCGAAGAGGAGAAGAAATGCGAACAACACTTCGCCGACACGCGCAGTCGCACTTCGAACGGTCGATATATTGTTCGACTACCATTTAAACATCCTCCGCCGATTGATATCGGGGAGTCGTTGTCCATCGCGCTCTCGCTTTACAGCAGAATGGAAGCACGATTGCAGTCGCGTTCCGAAGTCCGTTCTCAGTATCATGATTTCTTGGACGAATACCTTTCTCTCGGTCACATGACCCGAGTCGATAGTGTGAAGAAAACGGATTTTATTCCCGTTTATATTCCGCATCATCCGGTTGTGCGTGAGGATAGCTGTACAACCAGATTGAGAGTCGTTTTTAACGCTTCGTGCAAAACGCGAAACGGCTCGTCTCTTAACGATCACTTGCTGGTAGGACCAAAGCTACAGCAGGATCTGCCGGCGATCTTGCTTCGATGGCGCCAATGGTGTTACGTATCTACCGCGGATATTGCGAAAATGTTTCGTCAAATCTTAATGCACCCTCGCGATTCTGACTTCCAACGAATTCTTTGGCGTCCATCGAATGAAGAGCCAATTAAGCATTTTCGCCTTCTTACCGTTACGTATGGTCTTTTTTTTTTGTTAACCCAGCGGAAATCTTTTATAGATACCCTGGAGACCCGGGGGGATCTCCAGGGTCATGTGGGATTCACCGGGAGGGAAAAGAGATTTCCCTCCCGGCATACCCACTAAAACCGCTGGGAGTGACCTTTCCTTGGCCCATAATGAGGGGGAGCAGGGTATCGCCTTGAGGCATTCTTTCTGCTCCCCCTCGGGCATGGCCATATCTGGCCCCTATCCTGGGGGAGGGAGAGTAAGATTACTCTCCCTCCCCAATTTAATTACCAATCTCGGGGAAGGTCCGGTCACCAGGAACCTTCCCCCGCCCCCCTCCAGATGTTCGGAGGGGGGGCCGCCCCCTGGTGTTAATGGGGCAAGAGGCGACTGGGGGCCTCCGCCGCCAGTCACCTCTTTTTCTTTTTCCGCTTCCCCGCGGCTTTACTCGGGCCGGCGGGGGGAGAGGGGGAAGACAAAACCTCCTCCCCACCCCCGCCAAGCCCCGCCGCGAGGAAGCGGTTTGCCCTTTTATCCAAATCTTTAGGGAGGGATGCCACCGGCCCATCCGCCTCCTCCAAAGGGGGCGGATATAACTCGGAGGCAACCGCCTCTACCACATCCTCCACCGGCCCATCTAATTTGGTGCCATCAAACAGGCAAGGAACCATTTTAAGCAGGCTATCCTTCGTCTGCTCGCGGAAAGCGGCCATCCCCTCTTCCCCCTACTCCTGTGCCAGAAGCCGCACAGAGGGGGAAGAAGAGGAGGGAGAGCCCTCCTGCATTCTCCTAAAAGTCACGAGGGGGGAGATCACTCCCCTCTTCGGAAGTTCAATAGTGAACCTTAGACAACGGGGGGGGGGGGGCCTCAGCCCCTCCTTCGAAAGACCTACGTACCATCTCTCCCTTGGCCTTATCCTCCAAGGCCAGGGGAGTGCTACCGGCGGTACCCTCCACTGCCCGCTCCCCCCCGACCGGAAGCCTGTTCAGGCTGACCGCCGGGAGGAGGAGGGACAGCCTTGGGTCCGCTATGTCCCTCGTGTCCACCTCCACCAAAGAAGTGGAGGCGGTTGTAGGAGCCGGGGAGGGAGAAGTAAAAACCTCGCCCCCCCCGGATTCCTCAACCTCCATACTGGCCTTCGATGGCCTCTCTGAGGTGAATCCCCCAGAAGGAGGATCCACCTCCATCACCTCCTCCTGGGGGGTGACTACCCCAACCAAGGGTGAAATCTCCTTCCCAGGAACCAGAGGAGGGGGTGAAACCCCTCCTCCTCCATTATTCCTCCTTTTCCTCTTCTTCTTCCCCCTCTTCGGGGAGGAACCACCGGGCATGTGGGCCCACCAATGCGGTGGGACGCCACATGCCCGGCCTCCTCACACAAAGAGCAGTGTGCGGCCGGAGCCGCACACTGCGCAACGTGGTGTCCCTCCGCCCCGCACCTAAGGCAAGAATTGCCCCGGTCGATGGCGGAGGGACACCACCTCCGAATGTGCCCCCGCCCCAGGCACTTGAAGCACCTGGGGGGGGGGGGGCACTAACCTCCGGGGAGGTCTGCGTCCCTCTCGTCCTACAGGACGCAGGCCTCTCCTCTCCTTTAACCACCGAGGCGTAGGACCCGGAACAAGTCCGGAATCCTACGCCTCCAGAGGCACTCAGGGGGACAGAACCCCCCGAGCACCCACAACTCCTTCCACGCTCCCCCTCCTCCAATAAACGGAGGAGCGCAACGAGGGCTCCCCGGACAAGAGTCCGGAGAGCCCCATCCTCACCTGCAGTCGCCCTGTAGTGCGAGGAGCCTGCACGCCTCGCACCGCCCGTCGTCTGATGACGACATGGGGGGGGGGGCCGGGACACTACCCCCCCCCCCACGCCGGCCCCTGGGACTCCGGGACCTCTGGGGCGGTACGTTCTTCATAGTTTTCGTCATACTTCCATAAGAATTGTAATTTTTTTACGTGGTTGTCTTCCACGGGAGGTTACATCGGAAACTCCACTCCTAGGTCGGTTGGGATAACCCCCCTCACGAGCCCGACCTGCCCGGGTTTTTTAACATGGTTTTCCTTCCATGTGTGCGCTCTTAGACCCCTGGGATCTCTCCCAGGGGAGCCCCTCCACCACGGCAAGGTGGCTCACAACGGAGGGGGTTACGTACGGTCTCGCGCCGGCTCCGTATCTCGCCATGCGCGTTTTGAAGCAACTCGCGCTCGATGACGGTTCGAGTTATCCCGCTGCTGTTTCCATTCTGAAGGACTCCATATATGTGGACGATACTTTATTCGGGGCCAACGATGTCCCCATGATCGTTAATCGAATCCCGCTCTCAACTCATTGAGCTTTTGAAAAGGGGAGGCTTTTAACTCCGCAAGTGGGCGTCGAATTCTCGCGAGTTTCTAAAGGATATTTCCACCGGTCAGACAGAGGTGACCGACCATCTCATCATGAAAGATAAATCACTTAAGATTCTCGGGATTTCATGGCTCCTTCAGGAAGATGCTTTTCGATTTATCGTTAATTCGTCTGCGCCAAGCGCGCCAACAAAACGGTCCATACTGTCATTTATCGCTAAGCTTTACGACCCACTCGGTTGGGCCGCTCCGATGGTCATAACCGCTAAGATCTTGCTACAAGAATTGTGGATTCTACACTGCGATTGGGATACACCTCTACCCGATATATTACGTCAGCGGTGGAGCGATTATGTTGATGATTTAGAATCATTGAGTAAAGTGCGAATACCGCGATGGACCGGCCAGCATCCTGACAATTTAGCTATTGAAATACACGGGTTCGCAGACGCATCTAATCGAGCTTATGCCGCCGTTATTTATCTTAGAGTTTTCCATTCGTTGGAAAGTTATCAAATCAGTTTACTCGCTGCAAAAACTAAAGTTGCTCCTGTGAAAACAGTTAGTATCCCGCGATTGGAGCTTAATGCTGTCGTTCTTCTTAGCAGACTCATTAAGTGGGCTCTTCACTCTTTACGATTACTTTCGACTCCAATCTACGGATGGACGGATTCTTCCATCACACTAGCATGGTTAAGACAACATCCGTCAAAATGGACGACTTACGTAGCCAATCGCGTATCCGCGATACAAAATAATTTGCCTTCAGCACGCTGGAATCATGTCCCGTCTGAAGATAACCCTGCTGATTGTGCCTCTCGCGGTCTATCCGCCTCGGAATTATTGTCACATCCACTGTGGTGGACGGGGCCTTCATGGCTTCATCTGCCTTCAACGTCGTGGGCGAATTATGATGTCTCTAGCCCGCTCGAGCCCAGCGTTGCTCAACAAGTATCGGTAGAGACCCGCAAATCCGTCGTCCTTCACGTGGCAGGAGACGTCGAGTGGGATCTTCTTTATCGATTTTCGAACTGGACAAAATTAGTTCGAGTCACCGCTTATGTGCGCAGATTTGTTGCTCGTGCAAAGGGCTCTGTCTCATCTTCGGCTCTTTCGTCGTTAACTGTCGAAGAGCTTCGAACCGCCGAGTCATTCTGGATTCTCTATGTTCAGAAGAGATCATTCTCTAAAGAATTTGATTCGTTGAGAAAAGGGGTCTCCGTTGCTAAATCTAGTCAGTTACAATCCTTAAACCCGTTCATAGGGGAGGATTCTCTACTCCGCCTGGGCGGGCGGTTGAAAAATGCGGCGTTTGGATACGACGAGCAAAACCCGATTATCGTTCCAAGGAGTCGCGTTTCTGAACTCCTCATTGATCAAACGCATAAGACTACGCTCCATGGGGGGGAGCTCAATTAGTGCTTCGAACGCTTCGCCAACGCTATTGGCTATTGAAAGGGCGTAGCGCAGTAAAAGCTCAAATTCGCCAATGCGTTATTTGCGCTCGTCATTCTGCACGACTTTCTTGTCAGCTCATGGGGAGCCTTCCTTACTCTCGCGTTAATCCATCTCCCCCATTTTCGCATACAGGAGTGGACTATGCTGGGCCCTTTAACATTACTCCGTTTGTCGGTCGCGGGCAGAAAACTCGGAAGTATTGTATTGCGTTATTCGTCTGCCTTGTTACTAAGGCCATTCACTTAGAACATGTTGATGATTATTCAACTGCTGGGTTTCTTGCTGCTTTTAAGAGATTCGCTAGCCGGAGAGGGTTACCAAGAAAGTTATATAGCGACAACGGAACAAATTTTCATGGTGCCGATCGGGAGTTGCAGCGTCATTTTAACTCGCTTATGCGGGAATCTTCCCTCCGAGACGTTCTCGCAGAGGACGGCGTAGATTGGGAATTTATCCCCTCTGCTGCGCCTCATTTCGGCGGTCTTTGGGAGGCTGGAGTCAAAAGTGTAAAAACACATCTCCGGAGAGTTGTCGGAGCACGTACGCTCTCACAGGCTGAGTTCGCGACGCTCTTGTGTCAAATAGAAGCGTGTCTAAATTCGCGCCCTATCACGGCTCTCAGCGACGATCCGAACGACTTATCAGCGCTCACTCCGGGCCATTTTTTAATAGGTCGACCGCTAGTAGCTCCTCCGGAGGAATCAGTGCTCACGATCGATCCGAATCGATTATCTCGATGGCAACTCGTGTGCGCCATGCATGAGCAAATCTGGCGTGCGTGGTCGCAAGATTACTTACACTCTCTGCAACAGCGAAGAAAGTGGATGAAACCTATGCCTAATGTTAAAATAGGCGAGCTTGTAATACTCAAAAATCCGTTACTCTCTCCGAGTAAATGGGAACTCGCACGAATTCAACAGATTCATCCGGGATCTGACGGGCTTGTCCGAGTAGTTACTCTTCGTACTGCGCGCTCTACGTTCAAGCGACCTATTACTCAACTTTGTCGGTTGCTTGTGAATACTGAAATTTGACTGCTAGATTTAAGTTGCGTTCTATACTAGACTTAAGTTGCGTTCTATACTAGATTTAAGTTGCGTTCTATACTAGACTTAAGTTGCGTTCTATACTAGATTTAAGTTGCGTTTTATACTAGGTTTAAGTTGCGTTCTCTCCTAGATTTAAGTTGCGCTCTTTGTAACTTTGGCGATAATAAGCTGGTGACCAGTCTCGGCGTGCCTATGTATTTGATTGATCCGATCATTGGAGAATTCGCATTCATTCCGTATGCGAGGCGGGCGGTATGTTGAAGATTCTAGCATCTTACTATCTTATAACGAACATTCGAGAATTCGTTCGCTTTCTCTTCGAGTTGTTATTTCTTGTGAGCAAGTCGTTTCGAAGGTGTTTTTGCTCTCGTGCGTTAGCCCCGCAAGAAACGATAGAAAAAACGCATAGTTTCGCTTCCTAACGAGCATCGCAATTGGTAGCTTGTTGCCAGGCTGGCGATGTCGATCGCTGATAGGTTGATTATTCGGCGGTTAGAGTCGCGGATCCGCGAATTCTATCGGTTTAGCCGGAGTAAGAGAACGGAGCATCGAGAGTGCGGACGTACGCGAGACATCCTCGAAGTTATTTTATCGGCGCTTAACGATCGTGCGAGCGAGACTGTAACCAAAGATTGCCGGATTGGAAAAAAGGCCATTAATTAAGAGCGAGTGTTAATAATTGCTCTTCACCCACGCGCGGACGAATCGGCGGAAAAAATAAACATCTTCTATCTGTTACGAGAGATCGAAGGCTCTTGTACAAATCTGAAATCTGTTTTTAAAGTGCTGTTTTGCCCCATCTGTTATGTATATTATTTTTTTTAATTTTTTAACATCTTTTTTTATCTGTGGAATTAGTAGTGTTTGTACAGTGTAAACAGCAGCGGTGTCGTGCCTCAAACTATCTGATAAAAATACATTGCTCTTATGCTTTAGTTGCGAATTTTCTTTATAATAATATATTACAGGAAATACAGTGCATTGATCATTATTGAAATGAAATGCTTGTGAAGCATCTTGACAAACATAGGAATAGTTTTCGGAGAAGTCAAACATCACAATCACTTCACCTTCACGAAGATTCTCTTTTCTTTCTGAAATAAACAAATTTTGTTCTTTGGCGATAAATGAATGAGGTCTTAAAATTTGTAATTTGTTGAAAAATTCGTTTATGAAATCATCAATTTTTAGTTGTTGCGTTAATAGAGTTGATCGATCGTTTCCGGTCCATAAGGAACATTGAACATGGGAAATGCATGAGTTGTTCAATAGTTTTGACAATTCTTTAGAGAGTTCAGTAATACCTGGGCATTGATCACATTTATCGAGGTAACAGTCAGAACTCGGTTCTTTACACATAATTTCATTCAAACAATCTTTATAATTGGACAGTGGTTTATCTGCATTTTCTGTTAGTTTCCTTAGATTAATTGCATCAATCATTAATTTCATATTTTCATGGATTGACAAACACAAACGGAGAGTGTTCCAGAAGCCCCAGCAAGTATGCAATTTCTAGGTCTAAGTTTAGCAAATGTGCTAAATGCAACATCGTAATTTGGATTAGATTCTTTAAATAAAACATGTAGTTCTTTTAAATCGAACATTAAAAGACGTTTTTGTACCATCTTTCGTTCACCGTTAATTACTAAGGAAATGACATCCTTCATTCCAGGCATTAGTCTGCTGTTTATGTCATTATTGTAAAACTCAATTACTTTGTCAACAGTAATTTGCGGTAAAAATTTCCCAACTCTTGCAGTAGTATCAGCTAACACTCCATACTTAGACTTCAATTTTATAGATTTTTCTGCTAAGTATCGTGAAGAACCAAATTCTTGTGCAATTTTTCTCGTATTCCAAGATGATGGAGCTATGGTGAGAATTCGAATAGCTAAGGGATCGTTATATTTCAAGCTTGAAAATTTTTAAGTTCAAAGGATAAAAGGCCAATAGAAACAATAATCGAGCAACATAGGATGATATACGAAACTTGATATCCTCACTAGAGGTTTATTAAAAGTAAAACATTGATTAAAAGTAAAACATTGGACGTTTCGACTACACTGAGTCTTCTTCAGCAAATTAAAAAATAACCGTTGGACTAATAGAACATAGAGCGTGTTGTAAAAATAAATCGGTTAATGTCAAAACATAAGAGAAAGTCGTATAGGTATAAAATTAAAACGTAAGTGTAAATAAAATCAATAAATATAAAAATAAATAAGAATAAATACGCAAACATTTCGGAGCAAAGGGTCGATGGTAAAAACAAAGAATGTAAAAATCGCTGTAAGTAAGTAGTCAGCACGCGCGACGATCTAACGATAAAACGCATTAAGAGTCACAAAAAGATGAAACCTGTGGTAGAAAACCTATTCTTCGTTTGTTGGCGAGAATATGTTAGTCAGTTGGTCGAGACCTGCTGTCGTTTTGCTCCTTGAAGGACTGTTAACCGCAAGAATTATAACGTTGAAAGAGTGAGGGTAACGCATTCTAAGGACATACAAAAAAAAAATAGGTTCTACAAAAATGTCGCAAACAGAAAACGGACGCATCAAAACCAATTCTGATAAGTCGAAAGAGTACATCAATAGGCAAAAACGAAAAGGTAGTAAGATGATTGTAATACCTGTCAGAGATTAAGGCTGAATTTACGTTTATCGCGGTATACTCAGCAGATGTCAGAAAACGTGTCAACACAGGACAGTCTAGACGGGTACTGTTGTCGACGTTTAAAATAAAACAGTCTTCCGACATTTGCCGTTTTGGGCGCTTTTGTAGGTTTTCAAGGTGGGGATGTGAGCGACAAATCGTTGATGAGATTGATGTACGTCTTGTTTAACAATTCAGTGTCCTTTTGAGAATTGATCGCATGAGAATGTCTTTTTATGTGTATCATTTCGCTTATGAGTCTTTTTTGGTAATTATGCTCAACGTCTATGGCGTTCTCCCAGTCAAACTGGTGGTCAAAATCTAAAATATGTTCTGAAATTACAGTGTGTTTGGATGGGTCTGCTCTTATATTATATTTGTGTTCTTTTAAGCGCGTGCTTAGTTTTCTCTTCGTCTGCCCAATATAAGAACGCCTCACAATTCGTGCAATTGATTTTGTAGACAACATTATTCCTTTCAGATCGCAACTGCTCGCCATACCACGGGGAAATGTATCTATTTAATTGATTTAAGCATCTATATCCGATCGATACCTTAGATTTTTCTATTATTGTCTTGATAAACTTAGAGATATGTCGAATGAACGGTAAGGCTAAAAAGGTTTTCTGTGGGTTAGAAGTTGTGGTTGAGATCGAACTGCTTTTTGTTCTAAACTTATTGGACAAGGTAGAAATTCTAGAGTTAATATGTTTGAAAATAAAATGAAGTGGAAAGCCATTATTTAATAAAATATTTATAACCAATTCGATATTTTTGTGATGGAAACAAGGATGTGACAGCCATATCGCTCTGTCCAGTAAACTATATATGGTGCCAATCTTATGGTTTTGCGGGTGATTGGAAAAATAGGAAAGAAATCTGCCAGAAAATGTGTTTTTATGAAACCAATCAATCTTTATGCTATGGTTATCGTTAATTAATTTGAGGTCTAGGAAGGAAAGAGAGTTGTTGTTCTCATATTCGATGGTGAATCTAAGTCTATCGTGGTATTCGTTGAACTTTTTCAAAATTGATAATGTTTCGGTGGCAGGAGCCGCTAAAATGATGTCACCTACATAACGGTAGTAAAACGTGGGCGTGCAGTTGATAGAATTAAGAACATGTTCCTCCAGATCTTGCATGACAATATCTGCTATCATGGGCGATAGAGGAGATCCCATCGGTTTGTTCCAAAGGTTTGTTTAAATGTATTGTTATCGTATTTAAAGTACGTAGACGCTAGTACAAAATTGATAGCCTTCATGAACTCTTGTAGGGGTAATTTAGTGTTGGAACTAATATAGTTCCATCTGTTAGTAATATCCTGGACTGCAAGATTTAGGGGAACGTTCGTGAAGAGTGAAGACACATCCAAAGAAAATAAAACATCTGAATCATTCAAGCTTAGTCCCGACAACCGTTCGTAGAGTTCCAAGCTACTTTTTATGTGGCTATTTGGAAAGTGGAAGGCTGTCAATGTTAATGATCTTGTTCAAAAAGGAGGCCAAATTGTAGAGAGCACTATTAGTCGACGAAACAATAATTCTAAGAGGATGATTATTTTTGTGCATTTTAGGAAGCCCATAGGCTTTGGGAAGTGGAGCATCGCTACTCCTTCGCCTTAGAAATTCCTTTTTGGTAATATATTCTTTCTGTAACCATATTTTTAATATATCGTTAAGTTGTCTTTCTAGTACGGAGGAAGGATTTTTCTTAACCGTGATGTAAGTATCCTTGTCACTTAAGAGCGTTATCATTTTATCATTATATGTTTTTTTATCAATGGCCACAGTAATATTGCCTTTATCAGCTCTTGTGAATGTAATGTTAGGGTGTTCATGGCAAAACGCACGTGTATGTCTTACCATATTTGATAGGATATAGTTAACTGGGTTGTTCGGAGATTTTGACGTTAAATAGTGGTGGAGTTCAGGAACTATTAAGTCACTTAGTTTTTTTTTTTTTCTGGACCTCATATTTAGGTAGATTGGAGTAAGACTCAATGTCTTTAATGAATGTGGTGATAGCATTCTTTTTGTCGATAAAGTCAGGTAAGCTGAATCTATCTCCTAATTGTAGTAGATTCGAAACTTCACGTGGAATGTCTGTGTTTGTTAAGTTGATAAACCACCTATTGTTAGTGTGGAGTAAGGGATTGTGGTTTTTATATCGAAAATTCTGCGGTCTTATGACCACATTACGTTCTGAGTTGTTATGTTTGGTATTACTATGCTGACAGATGTTGGTTATCAGTCCTTTGTTATCTGTTACTGTCAGAAAACTAATTGGCTTAATATTGTTAAAGTAGTGTCTTTCTTTTTGTGTCATTAGCCAACAAAATTTGTTTTTGTGTAGAGTCATTTGTCGTTTGTAATGATTGTTAAAGGACCTGTACCATGATTTTTGCATGACATGCCACATGCGGTTGGGAAGGGTATTGGGGAGTGTATGAAATAGTCTGCGAAGATTACAATCCAAAAACCAAATGTGTCTATGTAAGTCGTAAATCTCTATGTTAAGAACATCCCTTTTGAACTTATAGGTCGCCCTTTCCAATTTCCGCCAAGATCTAAAATGATGTAGGTGGAAACCAATGTTGCAGAAATGATTCAGATGTTGTGGGAAAACACCGTTCTGTTTGCAGCGTTTTAAGAAATATAATATAGACATTGCTGTAATGAGTTTATAGTTAAAATCCAACCATTCTTTTATCATAAAAGTCGTTTTTGCGCCGAAGTGATCGCTGATAAACTTAAAGTTATAAACGTAATGAACAGTAGCACGCTTATTAGTAAACCGCATTTTCAGGCCAGCGTAAAACAAAATATTAAAGTAATTAATACCGTTCGATAAAGATAAAATTCAAAAGTTCAAAGGATAAAAGGCCAATAGAAACAATAATCGAGCAACATAGGATGATATACGAAACTTGATATCCTCATTTCTTAAAACGCTGCAAACAGAACGGTGTTTTCCCACAACATCTGAATCATTTCTGCAACATTGGTTTCCACCTACATCATTTTAGATCTTGGCGGAAATTGGAAAGGGCGACCTATAAGTTCAAAAGGGATGTTCTTAACATAGAGATTTACGACTTACATAGACACATTTGGTTTTTGGATTGTAATCTTCGCAGACTATTTCATACACTCCCCAATACCCTTCCCAACCGCATGTGGCATGTCATGCAAAAATCATGGTACAGGTCCTTTAACAATCATTACAAACGACAAATGACTCTACACAAAAACAAATTTTGTTGGCTAATGACACAAAAAGAAAGACACTACATTAACAATATTAAGCCAATTAGTTTTCTGACAGTAACAGATAACAAAGGACTGATAACCAACATCTGTCAGCATAGTAATACCAAACATAACAACTCAGAACGTAATGTGGTCATAAGACCGCAGAATTTTCGATATAAAAACCACAATCCCTTACTCCACACTAACAATAGGTGGTTTATCAACTTAACAAACACAGACATTCCACGTGAAGTTTCGAATCTACTACAATTAGGAGATAGATTCAGCTTACCTGACTTTTTCGACAAAAAGAATGCTATCACCACATTCATTAAAGACATTGAGTCTTACTCCAATCTACCTAAATATGAGGTCCAGAAAAAAAAAAAAACTAAGTGACTTAATAGTTCCTGAACTCCACCACTATTTAACGTCAAAATCTCCGAACAACCCAGTTAACTATATCCTATCAAATATGGTAAGACATACACGTGCGTTTTGCCATGAACACCCTAACATTACATTCACAAGAGCTGATAAAGGCAATATTACTGTGGCCATTGATAAAAAAACATATAATGATAAAATGATAACGCTCTTAAGTGACAAGGATACTTACATCACGGTTAAGAAAAATCCTTCCTCCGTACTAGAAAGACAACTTAACGATATATTAAAAATATGGTTACAGAAAGAATATATTACCAAAAAGGAATTTCTAAGGCGAAGGAGTAGCGATGCTCCACTTCCCAAAGCCTATGGGCTTCCTAAAATGCACAAAAATAATCATCCTCTTAGAATTATTGTTTCGTCGACTAATAGTGCTCTCTACAATTTGGCCTCCTTTTTGAACAAGATCATTAACATTGACAGCCTTCCACTTTCCAAATAGCCACATAAAAAGTAGCTTGGAACTCTACGAACGGTTGTCGGGACTAAGCTTGAATGATTCAGATGTTTTATTTTCTTTGGATGTGTCTTCACTCTTCACGAACGTTCCCCTAAATCTTGCAGTCCAGGATATTACTAACAGATGGAACTATATTAGTTCCAACACTAAATTACCCCTACAAGAGTTCATGAAGGCTATCAATTTTGTACTAGCGTCTACGTACTTTAAATACGATAACAATACATTTAAACAAACCTTTGGAACAAACCGATGGGATCTCCTCTATCGCCCATGATAGCAGATATTGTCATGCAAGATCTGGAGGAACATGTTCTTAATTCTATCAACTGCACGCCCACGTTTTACTACCGTTATGTAGGTGACATCATTTTAGCGGCTCCTGCCACCGAAACATTATCAATTTTGAAAAAGTTCAACGAATACCACGATAGACTTAGATTCACCATCGAATATGAGAACAACAACTCTCTTTCCTTCCTAGACCTCAAATTAATTAACGATAACCATAGCATAAAGATTGATTGGTTTCATAAAAACACATTTTCTGGCAGATTTCTTTCCTATTTTTCCAATCACCCGCAAAACCATAAGATTGGCACCATATATAGTTTACTGGACAGAGCGATATGGCTGTCACATCCTTGTTTCCATCACAAAAATATCGAATTGGTTATAAATATTTTATTAAATAATGGCTTTCCACTTCATTTTATTTTCAAACATATTAACTCTAGAATTTCTACCTTGTCCAATAAGTTTAGAACAAAAAGCAGTTCGATCTCAACCACAACTTCTAACCCACAGAAAACCTTTTTAGCCTTACCGTTCATTCGACATATCTCTAAGTTTATCAAGACAATAATAGAAAAATCTAAGGTATCGATCGGATATAGATGCTTAAATCAATTAAATAGATACATTTCCCCGTGGTATGGCGAGCAGTTGCGATCTGAAAGGAATGATGTTGTCTACAAAATCAATTGCACGAATTGTGAGGCGTTCTTATATTGGGCAGACGAAGAGAAAACTAAGCACGCGCTTAAAAGAACACAAATATAATATAAGAGCAGACCCATCCAAACACACTGTAATTTCAGAACATATTTTAGATTTTGACCACCAGTTTGACTGGGAGAACGCCATAGACGTTGAGCATAATTACCAAAAAAGACTCATAAGCGAAATGATACACATAAAAAGACATTCTCATGCGATCAATTCTCAAAAGGACACTGAATTGTTAAACAAGACGTACATCAATCTCATCAACGATTTGTCGCTCACATCCCCACCTTGAAAACCTACAAAAGCGCCCAAAACGGCAAATGTCGGAAGACTGTTTTATTTTAAACGTCGACAACAGTACCCGTCTAGACTGTCCTGTGTTGACACGTTTTCTGACATCTGCTGAGTATACCGCGATAAACGTAAATTCAGCCTTAATCTCTGACAGGTATTACAATCATCTTACTACCTTTTCGTTTTTGCCTATTGATGTACTCTTTCGACTTATCAGAATTGGTTTTGATGCGTCCGTTTTCTGTTTGCGACATTTTTGTAGAACCTATTTTTTTTTTGTATGTCCTTAGAATGCGTTACCCTCACTCTTTCAACGTTATAATTCTTGCGGTTAACAGTCCTTCAAGGAGCAAAACGACAGCAGGTCTCGACCAACTGACTAACATATTCTCGCCAACAAACGAAGAATAGGTTTTCTACCACAGGTTTCATCTTTTTGTGACTCTTAATGCGTTTTATCGTTAGATCGTCGCGCGTGCTGACTACTTACTTACAGCGATTTTTACATTCTTTGTTTTTACCATCGACCCTTTGCTCCGAAATGTTTGCGTATTTATTCTTATTTATTTTTATATTTATTGATTTTATTTACACTTACGTTTTAATTTTATACCTATACGACTTTCTCTTATGTTTTGACATTAACCGATTTATTTTTACAACACGCTCTATGTTCTATTAGTCCAACGGTTATTTTTTAATTTGCTGAAGAAGACTCAGTGTAGTCGAAACGTCCAATGTTTTACTTTTAATCAATGTTTTACTTTTAATAAACCTCTAGTGAGGATATCAAGTTTCGTATATCATCCTATGTTGCTCGATTATTGTTTCTATTGGCCTTTTATCCTTTGAACTTAAAAATTTTCAAGCTTGAAATATAACGATCCCTTAGCTATTCGAATTCTCACCATAGCTCCATCATCTTGGAATACGAGAAAAATTGCACAAGAATTTGGTTCTTCACGATACTTAGCAGAAAAATCTATAAAATTGAAGTCTAAAGCCTCGTCTACAATAGTCGCACAGGCTGTGTCGCAGGTCGTAAGTAGTAGTGTCGCAAGAAAGTTGTCGCATGTGTCGCTAGACTACAATCTACAATATGTCGCAAGGATTGTTCGCGTGCATTAAGTCGACTGCAGCCGCAATGAATGATCGGCAGCAATTACTAATTTTTCTTCAACTTTGCTCCCAATTTTTAAATTTAATATGCTTATACAGGGTCCGGCAATGAAGTATGGTGTTTTTGAAAAAATTGACACACTTTCATTTTTAAACATACATCAATATTTATTATTTTAATACATGAGTGGAATGATGCCATTTAAGTAACATAACATAGTCAGGTGCGAAAAATTACATCAGTTAGGTGGCGTCCATTCTTGTCGAAGCATTCTTGGAGACGGATTGCAAAATCGTCCATACTCCTTTCGAGCATGGCACGAGGAATCCTTTCAATTTCGTGCGCTATGCTTTCTGAAAGAGCCTCAAGAGTTCGCGGTTTGTCTATGTAAACTTTGGATTTTAAGTAGCCCCATAAAAAGTAGTCACAACATGAAAGGTCTGGTGACCGAGGTGGCCATTCCATATCTCCATGCAACGAAATTGTATGTATTGTAATTGTATGTATTCTATGTTATGTGTATTGTATGTATTGTAATTGTATGTATTCTATGTTATACTTAAATGGCATCATTCCACTCATGTATTAAAATAATAAATATTAATGTATGTTTAAAAATGAAAGTGTGTCAATTTTTTCAAAAACACCATACTTCATTGCCGGACCCTGTATTACCGTTTATTTACTGAATCGCACAACAGAAGATGGTGGGTACGACCAGAAAATATACCACGGATAGCTAGCAACACACGCAAATCATCAAAACACTTCGCATGGCAACGTTCTGTGCTGTGATTGGCTGATCTCATGCGACACGCTTGTCGCAGTCGCAGAAAGTTGAAGTTGACTCAACTCCGTGCGACAAGGACTCTTGCGACTGCGACAGCCTTGCGACACAGCCTGCGACATGCGACACAGCCTATGCGACCTGCGACACAGCCTGTGCGACTATTGTAGACGAGGCTTAAGTATGGAGTGTTAGCTGATACTACTGCAAGAGTTGGGAAATTTTTACCGCAAATTACTGTTGACAAAGTAATTGAGTTTTACAATAATGACATAAACAGCAGACTAATGCCTGGAATGAAGGATGTCATTTCCTTAGTAATTAACGGTGAACGAAAGATGGTACAAAAACGTCTTTTAATGTTCGATTTAAAAGAACTACATGTTTTATTTAAAGAATCTAATCCAAATTACGATGTTGCATTTAGCACATTTGCTAAACTTAGACCTAGAAATTGCATACTTGCTGGGGCTTCTGGAACACACTCCGTTTGTGTTTGTCAATCCATGAAAATATGAAATTAATGATTGATGCAATTAATCTAAGGAAACTAACAGAAAATGCAGATAAACCACTGTCCAATTATAAAGATTGTTTGAATGAAATTATGTGTAAAGAACCGAGTTCTGACTGTTACCTCGATAAATGTGATCAATGCCCAGGTATTACTGAACTCTCTAAAGAATTGTCAAAACTATTGAACAACTCATGCATTTCCCATGTTCAATGTTCCTTATGGACCGGAAACGATCGATCAACTCTATTAACGCAACAACTAAAAATTGATGATTTCATAAACGAATTTTTCAACAAATTACAAATTTTAAGACCTCATTCATTTATCGCCAAAGAACAAAATTTGTTTATTTCAGAAAGAAAAGAGAATCTTCGTGAAGGTGAAGTGATTGTGATGTTTGACTTCTCCGAAAACTATTCCTATGTTTGTCAAGATGCTTCACAAGCATTTCATTTCAATAATGATCAATGCACTGTATTTCCTGTAATATATTATTATAAAGAAAATTCGCAACTAAAGCATAAGAGCAATGTATTTTTATCAGATAGTTTGAGGCACGACACCGCTGCTGTTTACACTGTACAAACACTACTAATTCCACAGATAAAAAAAGATGTTAAAAAATTAAAAAAAATAATATACATAACAGATGGGGCAAAACAGCACTTTAAAAACAGATTTCAGATTGCTAACTTAAAGAATCATAAAGAGGATTTCAATGTTCAAGCAGAGTGGCACTATAGTGCAACAGCTCACGGTAAAAGTGCTTACGATGGAATCGGTGCTACATTTAAAAGAGAGGCTTATAGAGTAAGTCTTATTGCTAAGCCACATGATGCATTATTGACACCTCAAGCTCTTTTTAATTGGGCCAGAAAACATTTTAAGAATATAAATATTTTTTATTTCAATAAAAGTGACCATGAGAAGAAAACTCAATAAGAGGTTTGAAAGTGCGCAATCTGTTCCGCAAATTCTTAAGAATCATGGGTTTATAATTGTAGATGAGAAGAAAGTATTAATCAAAAGGTTTTCCAATGACACAAATGGAACTCTATGGTGATTTGCGGGTAGAAAGTCGGTCGTATGTGAGACCTTGAAATTCAAGGCGCGTACCTCGAATTATACGAAATTTGACATCATATAAGTCAAGGGATAACAAGAATTTTATATATTTTCAAACAAATAACAACTTTACTACAAAAAAACAAAATTAAAACTATCTTCATCTGCAAAATACAGTCTATATTTATGTACCCTACATACGGCTGTCTCTGGAAAAAATAATGAGTATACATTTCTACGTGAAATCACCTCTACTTTCCATTTCTGCTATTAAAAAATGTGTAGCCCCTCCAAAATCCCCAGAACCTGCCCCTTATAATTTTTTGCACGCCCCTGGAAAAATTTAAAAAAAGCAGTCTTATGTAAAATTCAATGAGAAACAATAATCTGAAAACCGTTTGTCGATATCTTTAACAACAACTGAGTAATTTCGATTTTTTTCCTAAAAAAATGGACCCTATTGTCTTGTTTCTGCTATTGTGGGTCCGCCATTTTGAATTTCCAAAAAAGCCGCACGGCATTAAAAACTAGACATTTCAACGAAAATTTTAAGCTTTCTTGGAGGATTTTATCTCAAAAATTGAAATGGGCAGGGGTGTTCTGACTGAGAATTTTAAAATATTGCAGCAAGATTGCAAAGGTAATATTGCAAATTAATGTCTCTACAATATCTCTGCAATATTGCACAGCAATATGCAATGTTGCAGCGTTGCAGCAATGTTGCTGCAAGCTTCTGTGGTGTATGGGTATCATTGTTCTTATAGTCATGGGGTATGTATTGTATATCGCGTCTTGTGTTGTCATTTGTGGGGAAGATTTCCAGGCACCTGAGTGAATATTTCTATTAAATAGTTCCATTTCTTCAATACCTTCTTCCGTTTTAAGCGGTATCTTGAGATCGATATTATCATATTTAAATATTGTTGGAAGGAGTTCCAGCAGGTATGCCGGTTTATAATCGATGTCGTGGCTACCTTCTTGATTACTAGGGTGCTTATTGTTAAAATTATGGGAGAATGGTCAGAGGTCAGATCCAGGCATGTTTCGATTTCGCTGTAAGTGTCGGAGATGTCTTAGGATATGAAGAAGTCTAAAAGATCCGGTCTTTTGTTTCTGTCGGTTGGTCAATGCCGGTGGAATGGCATTGTAGACCGTTGCTCCAAATTGCGTTAATAAGTTGCCTGCCTCTTGGTAATGTGAGCCTAGAACCCCAGTATTGATGTTTGGTGTTTCAGTCGCCTCCAGCGATGAATCTTGGGCCTAAATTTAAGAAGTATTCACTAAGTTATTCTTTATCGACTGTGTGCTTCGGTGGACAGTAAGTGGCTGATATTATAATTGAACCATTTGTTCTCTCTACTACTATTGAAGTGACTTATAGGTACCCGTGCAGAAATTTTGTCAGTGATCCAGCTAGATTCAGAGTAGCATCCCGAGATCACGATCGGGATCTAGTGCGATATCGGATCGGATTCTATAACTGAAATGTAACGCTGGTAAACTGGATTCTAATAGGGATCTCCGATCTGGATCCATTCGTGATTACTAATTGGATTCCTCAAATATTTTATCAAATATTTTAGGGATTTTGACGTTGAATTAAATGCAATAAAAATGAAAATGTAAAATATAAATATATTTTTATTTTATGTAATATAAATATATATATACTTTTTTAATGTTTTTTATGTTTTTTTTTGTTTTTTACTATCGATAATAAGTTGTGATATTTATAAGTTAGAAATAAATTTATAATTTTCTTATTTTACTTGTAACCGTTGAAGTAGTAGTAGTTTTGCTTCAGCATAATGTTGTACTTCAAGTTGAACTTCCCGGTGAACATTGCGATGACGACGTACTCGCATCCGGGTTTTTTCACGCTTATTTATTTTTTTATCCATATATTAATAAAGCAATAAATAAAGTATCCGCTCTTGATTCGGATCGGATTCCGTATGTGTAACTCATTGGACGGTCATGCTACATCAGCGCCATCCCCCGTGCAGAAATTTCTTAGGGATTCCCAACTTCCGATCAGATTCCAATAGGGAAGTGCTATGGGTTCCCCAAATGAGGTGTCCTTAATAGAATCCAGATATAGTCTGGATGATATGTCACAAGTATATATTTCATAATTTTTATAATGGATGGCGCTGATGTAGCATGACCGTCCAATGAGTTACACATACGGAATCCGATCCGAATCAAGAGCGGATACTTTATTTATTGCTTTATTAATATATGGATAAAAAAATAAATAAGCGTGAAAAAACCCGGATGCGAGTACGTCGTCATCGCAATGTTCACCGGGAAGTTCAACTTGAAGTACAACATTATGCTGAAGCAAAACTACTACTACTTCAACGGTTACAAGTAAAATAAGAAAATTATAAATTTATTTCTAACTTATAAATATCACAACTTATTATCGATAGTAAAAAACAAAAAAAACATAAAAAACATTTTAAAAAACATAAAAAAAGTATATATATATTTATATTACTGTATAAAATGTAGCGAGACGTAAGTTAATTCTCGTGGTCGCGCCATCTCTGAGCGAAAAGACGACAACGCGCTTCGCGGAGTGATACACGCGACGCGACCAGATTGGTTACGATATGGGACCTCTTTAAGGGGTGAGCCTACCCGAACGCGTCTTCTTGCCGGTCTCCGTACAGTCGCAGCGTCGCTACAACGATTGGAAGTACACTCAGTTTGTCGTGGCTAACAAAGGATTCTTGCGCGTCCTTCCCGTGTGTGCATTGTGAGCTTGGTAAAGTCGAGGATGACACGTACTTTCGTCTCCTCCTTGTGTTGGTAATTTCGTGATTACCAGTGACTTGTGGTGAATGTACCTTTACACCCGTCTATTCGAGACATAATATCTATCGAGCAAGGCCTGAACGTAAAGGAAGGGCAGCTGGATAGCCTGACAACGAGGCATTTGAGGATCCACTGACTTGCATCTCTCAGCCTGCTCATATGTATTAGTAATCTCATTGAGGGCGACGCAGCAATAACCAACGAAAAGCTAAGTAAAGCAGAGTACTTTGTTTGGGGCTTTGCCCATATTGCATTTCCTCTCGGCATCGCGTTCTCCAGCTCCCACCGTAGAAGTCTCTCGAGCTGGACACTACGCTTTGCATCTCTTTCATGATTGAGTTATCGGCTCCCCATTTTCGAGCGCTCACGAGCCGGATAAATCGCGCTGCGCCTCTCAGAGTAAGATTATACAGATACCGGTGTATAGATCCTTCGACTCTGAGAATTCGCGCTACGCCTCTCTTTCTCACGCCCTTCAGGTCCTATCATCCAACTCTTGCACTCTGGCTTACGCATCAACCTTTAATGATACAAAAGTGACCGGCTCCCCACTTAGAGTTTTTATCGAGCCGGATCAAACGCACGACAGTCTTTACTTTCATTTAGCAGCATTAATTCAGAGGACTTAACAGCCTTGCCGCCATCTTACACTCCCGAAGATAACTGACATCGTCGTACCTCACCACTGGATTCAATTGTGACCCATCCGGCGCAACCGTGACGCGCCTCTCTACAGCCACCAATATTTATCTTATGTTATTTAGTGTGTCTTTTGGTTTTCTGTCAGCGCTTAACCCACGAATAAATAGCGTTATGTTTTTTTTGTCTTTGTCGATGGCACAAAGTTACACTTAATTTCGGTTACGTTCTGTTATCCTATTCCTGCCGCCTGCCTATCTCGTCTACTTGCGTTCACAAGCTACTATCCGTATTCAAACAATTACATAAAATAAAAATGGGGGAGTTCCAGGTTCGAATCCTGGCTGAGGTAATATTTTTCGCAATAAATTCTTTATTCAATTTACCAAACATTCAAAACGATTAAAATCGAAAGATGGTTTTAATTCGTTGTTTGACTGCGTTAGGCTGACAATCCATGTTCGGCGCGCAGATCATTTATTGATTGGCTGAAAAGCCTTCACGTGGCCAGTTTGCCTGTCAAATAATACCTTATCATGTGTTAAAATAAAAATATATGTATATTTTACATTTTCATTTTTATTGCATTTAATTCAACGTCAAAATCCCTAAAATATTTGATTAGGAATCCAATTAGTAATCACGAATGGATCCAGATCGGAGATCCCTATTAGAATCCAGTTTACCAGCGTTACATTTCAGTTATAGAATCCGATCCGATATCGCACTAGATCCCGATTGTGATTTCGGGATGCTACTCTGAATCTAGCTGGATCACTGACAAAATTTCTGCACGGGCCATTATAAAAATTATGAAATATATACTTGTGACATATCATCCAGACTATATCTGGATTCTATTAAGGACACCTCATTTGGGGAACCCATAGCACTTCCCTATTGGAATCTGATCGGAAGTTGGGAATCCCTAAGAAATTTCTATAGTCTTTGTCATGGTTTTGGATTGGATAGTGTTTGATTGTGTTTTTCATTAGAATACCTGTCACCTGTTTTTCATTAGGATACCATTGGCGTTTCCTGAGGGATGGTTGGTAAAATAACATGCATAGCCTTTCAGTTTAAAATAGTTTTTGACAGTAAATCTGGATTCAGATATTAGCATTACGTCGATTTTGTTTATTTTTATAAATAATTCCATATCCTATCTTTTGTCTGACAGGCCGTTGGCGTTTCATTATGCTATTCTTAGAACTGAGTTCATTTTTGATGCTGTAGGACGTTGTTGACTAACTGGATCATCTGATCCATTATTTTGTCCATCATTTTTTTCCGTTAATGTTTTAATTTTGTTGCTCAACAAAATTTATCTAGTATTTGCTCTATGTTGATGTTAAAGTGTAGTGGATTATTTGGGGAATCTTTTGTAACATTTAGTATGGCAGTTTCTTTGGTTTGTTTTACTGCTTGGGAATAAGTTTTGTTTTCCCTTAGAGTGTGTCTCTGGCTGTCATAGTCTATTGTTGCAGTTGGTGTTCTTCTGTATGTTTTGAAGAGGATCTGGTTTTTGTGTTCTTTATATTTGGTACATCCTTTGTAACTCGCAGGATGGTTTTCTAAACAATTTATACATGTTGCTGCTGTATCTGGAGATTTTGTGCATGATGAGATCGGGTGATCTTTTGTTCATTTAACACATCTGTATGGTTTGCTGCAGTGGTTTTTTGTGTGCCCAAAGCGTTGGCATCTTTTGCATTGTACGGCATCTTTATTTTTACGTGGGGGTTTGATGGTGACGAGTCCTATTTTAGAGTCCTTATATTGCAGATTTCTTTATCATTTGATTTTTGTTCTAAATCAATATAGAAAAGTGAAAGTGGTTCCTTTGTAATTCTGTGTTGCAGATTATGCTTCTAACATCATGTCCAAGGTTCTCTAGTACTGACTTGATTAGGTCTTTTTTCTCTGACAAGGAGATGGCAAGAAATGCGAAATACGAAATGCGAAGAACCATAGTACGTTCGAAAGAGAGGATCGAGAGTATAAACACCGTGAAAGGGTTTGGGTGAATGGGCCTTAGTTTCGGAGAAATTTACATCTAAAGTTAGGCGTTCGACCAGCTGCGCGTTAAGTACTATGGATATGTATCAAAAAGCATGAAGCGCGTTGGCTGCATAGCCAAAGACGCACGTGTATCATTTTTGTCATTTGAAACGAGGAGGTTCGAAACCTCGCAGTAACACATTTTTTTTATATAACAATTTTTTTTACATAACAATTCTATTTATTAATTTAGTAAGTTTTTATTATTTTTTGTAGCAAAAAATAAAAATAATTAAATAATATTTGTTGTATGTAATACAAAATAATAAGAATTTTTTATATTTATTAATATTTATTTATTTATTTTTAATTATCATAAAATTCGGACATTGCCATGCAATGTTGTGGATGAAAATTAATATAGAAACATATTGGTTACATAAGTAATTTTACATATTAATTATCATATTAATTTTAATATTAATTATTTATTTATTTATTCCGAATTTTATAATAATTAAAAATAAATAAATAAATATTAATAAATATAAAAAATTCTTATTATTTTGTATTACATACAACAAATATTATTTAATTATTTTTATTTTTTGCTACAAAAAATAATAAAAACTTACTAAATTAATAAATAGAATTGTTATATAAAAAAAATGTGTTACTGCGAGGTTTCGAACCTCCTCGCTTCAAATGACAAAAATGATACACGCGCGTCTTAGGCTATGCAGCCAACGCGCTTCATACTTTTTAATACATATCCATAGTACTTAACGCGCAGCTGGTCGAATGCTTAACTTTAGATGCAAATTTCTCCAAAACTAAGGCCCATTCACCCAAACCCTTTCACGGTATTAATACTCTCGATCCCCTCTTTCGAACGTACTATGGTTCATTGCATTTCGTATTTCGCATTTCTTGCCATCTTCTTGTGAGTAGTGCAGACCTCTTATAACTGCTCTGTATAGGCTCTTTCATGTTTTAGTCTGTGGGTGTAGTGACTTATGTTTTTGTCTAGAAATTCTTTCCTTATTGTCTTGTATGTATCGATGTCAGTGAGAATGATTTTGACAATATGTCCTGATCTCAAGGTAGTCAATTGGTATTTGTCTATTTTTCCTAGTAATGAAATTAGGTATGAATTTAATTCCGATATGTTTGTGACTCCAGTGACAAAAATCGATTCGGGTTTTGGTGATTTAATGAGCTTGTTTTCCTCTCTTGAGCTGTCATCGTTGTCCTCGAGAATTTCGAAGCGATTTGATGTAGGAACCGCGTGTTGGGTGACTTTTGCTTTGACGCGCTTTTGTTCCTTTCGTTCGCTTGCTTTGTTCCTTTTTCTTTTTGACATTGGTACTTTGTCTTGTTGCCAAGTTATAGGTGCATGGTTTTTGTCCTCCACAGATTTACTTGTCCCTGCGTTTCTGCAAGTCGATTGAAGAGCGCTCAAAGAGTTGCTTCTGGTTCTTGATGTGTTGCTTAAAAATGATCTGTCATGGAGTGTTAATTGTATCATGGGATTTTTTTGTGCTACTTTTCAATTTTTTATTAACAAGCAATAGTTGATTCTCTTCAGAATCCATAGGGCAAGCTTCCTTAGAGGGTAGATTTTCCAGTGTAACTGGTCTGTCACCTGGGGTAGTATTTTCCGTGTGTGTTTTGTCATTACTCGCTTATGAGTGCTGTTGGTCCACGGAAGGTATTTTATTTCCTTCCTACCCTGCGGCTTGAGGTCTCCATCCGTCACCCGGAGGACGCGCTCTTTAGCAGTTACAGTCTCCGCCGAGAGAAACTTAAAGTATATACTAAAATTTGTTTTATGCAAAATTTAACAGGCTGTTAAATTTGAGAAAAGAAAATTTCAAAAATATAAAGAAACGCTTAGAGATATTGTATTCAAATTTTATGTACGTACATATGATATTAAGAACTCAATACCGATGAAACATTTTTAGATTCACCAAGAGCATGCATAATCGTTAAGTTTTTTTTTTAAGAATAATACGTCACTGTTTTTTCCAATTCATATCATTGAGCTCAAAAAAAGGCATGAATCTACATTTGTTTTTTCTAAGTTTAACAATTTTTTTGAAATTCCAAACTAAAATCCAACAAAAACTGCCTTTTGTGTTTTTGTGATATGGTTAATAGTTTTTATTTTCGAATTAAAGTAAAAAATTGAAATTTTCATACCTTTAAACATTTTTTAGATTTTTGAAATTTTTATTTCTTTTCTCAAATTGGACATTCTGTAATTTGAAAACAAAGCATTTTAGGAAAGCAAAGTATTTTGGGATATGTCACAGGATATTTTCTTCATAAAATAAACCAAGGAATATCCCTTTACATTTTTTGTACTTATTTATCTTCTTGTATAATAGATATTTATGAAAATTAAAAAAGATTTTGATTTGATCTAAAATATTGAATTACTTGAATTACCGTACTTGTATTTTTATCATAGGAAGGTGACCTACTGATCCATATACTGACAAGAGAATCTTACCAAATTCTGATTTTAATAAAACTATATACATATAGTTTTATTAAAATCAACTTTATATACGTATTGTAATTTTATAACTTACATACCTAAAGTTTTAAGTTTTAAGTTTTATTAAGTAGGTGAAATAAATAGAGATGAATATAGAAATTAGTTAGCGTTGGTTTTAAGTTTCCTAAATATTCGCCGCGGCCATATCGGAATCGTAAGTATCGTGATGTTCGAGAAACGAAAAATGACATATTAATTCTTTCATGTTATTTCTAAATAAAAAAATATTTGGATGAAACAATACTTCAGATTATTTTAGCACGCTTATAAATAACTCCGAAAACTATTCTTTTTTCTTGGCAGTTAATCATCATCCTAGTCCAACGTCGAGAACGACGTGTGGTGACAAAATGCAGGCTAATTCCCAACGTTCAACCTATCAATGATTCTTTTTTGAATGTTTCGCTATTAGCTTCTGTTCTTACTCATACTATCGGCTCTTTCCAAGTTGGTGCCGAGAAACTTAGTAATCATATCTGTCCATTTCATCAGTGATCTGCCACCTGCTTACCGCGGGTTTTCCCTTGCACCACGAGTCTTTCTACCATATATTATTGCTCCTTATATCGTGACCAAAAAACTTAAGAATTTCTTTATATACTTGTGCCGATAATCTGTTGGGACTTGATTTTTTCTAGGACAGATACCTTTGTTTTTTTGGCCGTCCAGGAAACCCTTAACATTCTACATCAACTTCAAATTTCAAATGCATCTATGCGTCTTCTGTCAACTTGTCTCACAGTTCACGTCTCAGAGGCATATCAGAAGACTGAGAAAAAGGGATTGTACCAATTTTATCTTGGTGATTTTCATGATGTTTGAGTCTTTCCATATTTTTTATAGTTTGGTCATTGCAGTTCTGCCTAGCTGTATTCGTCACCTTATTTCGGGTTCAGTACTGCCACTAGCGTGTATATTCACACCCAGATAGATGAATGAATTTACCACTTAACAGTTTCCAATTGTTATAGATATTTGCGTAATGGTATTGCCGCAATCAAAAATTATTATCTTCGATTTCCAGGAATTTACTCTTAGCCCAAACTCTTGACCCACTGACTTCACTCGTTTTAGAAGATCTTTCATGGCCTGTATACTGGAGGTTATCAGTACCGTATCATCGGCGAACCACAGATTAGAAATCTTAACCCCCCCTATAGACCATCTTCTGTTTCATCTTTTTAGAATCATCTGCATGACATATTTACTATATATATTGTAAAGCATTGGTGACAGCACACATCTCTTCCTAACTCCCTTATTGATGTTGCATTCGATTGACAGACGTTGTTCTATTCGAATTATGGCTTTGCTGTAATAATAATAATAATAATAATAATAATAATAATAATAATAATATATAATAATAACAATAACAAACAATTAGCTAATAACAATAAAAATATAATAATAATGCTTTTATTCCCTTGCGGGGTGCAGTGCGGACCTCCGCTCCGCTTACATTAATCCATCTTATCCCTTAACCTAACTTATACGCTATTCATTTGAGAGAGAAAGAGACCCACTTCATCATTCATTCATCCACACTTCTCCCATTCATTCCTCTGGACCTCCGTTTCCGCATTTTCCTTTCCTTCCACTCTCTCCTCATTCATACATTCTTCTCTCTCCCCCTTCTCCCCCCTCCCTCAATTCCTCCAATTTCTTCATCCATCTCTCCCCTCCTCCGCCTTCCCCTAGCACCTCATACACCATCTCCTGCCAACTCTTCTCCATTCCCCAAATCGTGCATTCTTCCCACACATGTTCCCATGTCTCCTCCCCCCCTCGCCTCCAGACCCTGCACTTTCTTCTCTCTTCCCTCTCCCAATATTTACCTCCCCTCATACCGTCCCCTAACCAGAATCTCGCTACCCTCTGCCATCTTTCCTCACTCCAACCCAGATATTCCGGAACCCCCTTTATCTTTCCATACCAACTATTAAACTTTGATTTCCCTATTTTATCCCATCTTTCCTTTTCCTGCCACCTTCTCTCCTTCTCCACCAATACCTCCCCTCTCATCTCTCCTCCCTCCCTTAATCTTTCCACCTCCTCTATCTTCCATCCCTTCTCCGCGTAAAATCCCTTTTTCTCCTCCTCCCAATCTCCTATCACTTTTCCCTCCTCTGCTCTCTCCTTTAAGTCCTCCCAGCACCATCTGGTCAACTCCCCCCTCTTCCCTCTTCCAATTTCCTTTCATATCCCCACGCTCTCAATCCTGCTCTCCCTCTTAACTTATCCCTTTGTAGCTTTTCCCTTACCATATACCCCGGGGTATATCTCCTTACTCCCACTACCCATTTCAAAAACCTGTCCTGCATCCTTTCCATCTCTTCCCTTTCTTTCCATCCCCATATCTCCACCCCATATCCTACTACCGCCCACACTAATTTGTCAAATAGCCACACCCTCCTTGCCCAATCATTCCCAAATCTCCTTTTTCCTATCTCCCATACCTCCCTCATCACCACTGCTCCTTTTCTTACCCTCTCCTTCACCTGCTCTTCCTGCCTCCCATTCGATGTCAGTATATATCCCAGATACCTAAACTTTTTGACCTCCTCTATTTCCCTTCCTTTCCATTTCCAAACCACCTTCCTCCTCCCCTCCTACATCTCATCACTTTCATTTTCTCCTCGCTCACCTCTAAACCCTTCCCTTCTACATACTCTTCCAATACTCTTATCATTCCTCTCATCTCTCCCTCGCTTTCCGCTATTACAGCCACATTGTCTGCATACGCGAGAAAATTTTTCTCCCTCCCACCTTTAGCCCTCCCTACCCCCCTTTTTCCAATTCTCCATCCAGATCCGCCAACAACAGGGTAAACAAACATGGACTAACAAGGGGAACACCAGGATTTGTCCCCTCCGATTTGGCTGAATTTTATATATGTTATAGTTTAGCCCTCCCACTAAATCGTGGTAAAAGGATACGACGCACCTCTCAAGCATTCGCGAGAAAAACGCGTTCAAAGATTTCTATGTTGGTAATGTACCGAACGGTAAGTGTAGTTTGTCAAGCAGCGGCGTGGTGTAGTGAGTAAGGCGTCGGACTAGAATGTTGCATGTTGCTGGTTCGAATCTTACTTTTATAATTTTTTTTTTTTTAATTGTATTATATTGTATATGTTTTATTTTTAATATTTAATTCTAAAAATTAATATATTAAACAATTTTACAAAATTTAAAAATATAATTTATATTTTTATACGTTGCGTTTCTTAAAATTAAAATTTAATTAACACACACACATATTTATTATTAATTGTAAATTGTCATGCAATTTATATAAAATTTTTTTGTATAATAGGAGGAAAAAAAAAGAAAGATAAGAAAATTTGAATCTTTTATTATGTTTGCAACTATATTTTATTTTGTTCACAATAAGCAAAATCTATTCGTTATCAGAATCAGAAACATCAGAATTACATATGTTGGGATGATATTTATCATAGAAACACGAGAATAAAATATAAATTTAAATTTTAAGAATAAAATATAATTTTAAATATATTTATTACATAACAAATAAATTTTAGTTTAATAACGTAAATTTACAATGACAATTTACAATTAATAAGAAATATGTGTGTGTAATTAAATTTTATTTTTAAGAAACGCAACGTATAAAAATATAAATTATATTTTTAAATTTTGTAAAATTGTTTAATACATTAATTTTAGAATTAAATATTAAAAATAAAACATACAATATAATACAATAAAAAAAAAAAAAAATTATAAAAGTAAGATTTGAACCAGCAACATGCAACATTCTAGTCCGACGCCCTATTCACTACACCACGCCGCTGCTTGACAAACTGCACTTACCGTTCGGTATATTACCAACATAGAAATCTTTGAACGCGTTTTTCTCGCGAATGCTTGAGAGGTGTATCGTATCCTTTTACCACGATTTAGTGGGAGGGCTGAACTATAACATGTATGAAATTCAGCCAAATCGGAGGGGACAAATCCTAGTGTTCCCCTTGTAAGTGGGGAGCCCTGTCTCACCCCTCTACCTTTTTTTTGGTAAGGATGGGGAAATCCTATTTACGGATACCCGCGGGTCATGGGCTGAGGAGGCACCATGACCCACAGGTTATGTGGGACTCCTCGCACGGACGGGGCAAATACCCCTACCCGTGCGAGACTACCCACTAAAAACCCCACCCGGTGGCCTTCCCAAACCCCATAATGGGGGGGGGGCAGGCATCACCATGTGGCATTCTTCTGGCCCCCTCAGGGTGTGACCCTTACAGGTCCCATC